>JAAAKG020006240.1:0-21399 GCA_010014905.2 Druon quercuslanigerum | reverse complement strand
GGCCTGTACCGGGAAGGGGAGAGCTTTGAAAGGAAATCAAAGGATAAGTTAATAAATAAAGAGGGGGAGATTCTAAGAGACTAAAATGCTATGGTAACAGGGGACGAAGACGGAGAATACTTGTATGTGAGTAAGGTGGGGGTATCTGTGATAAACTATGTGATAATGAATATGCAAGGGTGGGAGGAGATACAGAAATTAGCGGTGAAAGGGAAGGTGAAATTGGACCATCAGTCATTAAGTTTATGGATAAAATAGGAGGTTCGCGGAAGGCAGGGTAGAGAAAAAGGGTTGTTAGGGGAGAGGGTGTCATGTACGAGGGAAGCAATAGAGAAGTATCAGGAGCAGTTGGGAAGCGTAAGTTTTAAAGGGGGATCGGTGAAAGAGATATGGGAGGATCTGAAAGAATTAGTAAAAGGATGTGTGCAAAAGAAGGTATTTAGAAAGAAGAAGAAAGAAATGGTGAAGCATGTTGGAATAGGGAATGTAAAAAGATGATAAGAAAAGTGAAAAGGAAATACAGGAAGTGGAAGGAAGAAAATGCGAAAAGGGAGGAGTACGTAGAAATAAGGAAGGAGTTTAGGATAATGAGTAAGAAGAAAGAGCAGGGAAAGGAAAAAGAACTAGCAGAGGAGTTGAGAAATGTTAAGACAGAAGAGGACATGTAAAAGATAATTAACAGGTTTAGAAAACGTAGAGTGGGGATAAGTGAGAAGATAGGGTGTGACGAATAGAGGAAACTTTTCGAAGATTTATTTCAGGAATCAGAACACGGAAGAGAGATGAGGGCATTAGAAGATCAAGTGAGGTAGATAAAGAGGAGCTGAATGACGAGGAGATAGAAAGGCAGATAAGGAAGTTGCAAAGGTCTAAGGCAGCAGGTCTTAATGGGGGAAGAGAACGAAGCTTGGCTGTTTGGCACACAAGAGTTAAGAGAGAGGCTGAAAAAGGTAGTGAGAAAAGTCTAGTTGGGGGAGAAATTTTGAAAAGGGTAAAGGAAGAGTTGATCGTACTACTGTATAAAAGAGGGGATAGGGAAAGGGAGGAAAATTATAGAGGAATTACGCTTATGAATACGTCGTACAAAATATACGCGATGATGCTGGCTGATAGGCTGCGGAAGGATGTCGAGGGGAAAGGCATATTGCCGGAAATGCAGGCGGGCTTCAGGGTGGGAAGAAGTACCATTGACAATATTTACGTTTTGCAGCACATGATGGATAGAGAACCAGTCCAAAAAGTTGTCAAAGTGTACGTGTTTTTTGTAGATCTAAAAGGCTTGTTTCCTTCGGTGGAGAGAGGGAGGTTGTGGGAGGCAATGGAAGAGAGGAAAGTGGAGAGAGACATGATCGAGAGGGTAAGGGAGGTATACGGGGAGACGAAAGATAGGATAAGAGAAGGGAAGGGAATCTCTGAAGGTTTCTGGATGGATAGGGGGTTGAGGAAGGCGTGCTCGCTTAGCCCAACGCTTTTTGCAATTTTAATCGCAGATATGGAAAGTAAGCTAGCGGCCGGAGTGGTAGGAGGAGTTAGGGTAGGATGGGCAAGGATATGGTCACTCGCATATGCAGATGACATAATGCTGCTAGCAAAGAGCGAAGAGGCTTTAAAGGGGATAATGAAGAGGATGAGAAGATACTTGGACAAAAATAGGTTAGAGTTAAATGCGGATAAGTCGAAGATTATGGTGTTCAGAAAAGGAGAGGGGAGAGATAAGAGAGGGGAGTGGAAGTGAAATGAAAAAGTGGTACATGAGGTGTAAGAATTTGTGTACCTGGGCTTTCTGTTTCGGAAGAATGGGGGGAGTGGATGGACATATAGAAGAGAGCGTGAGAAGGGCAAATGTAGTGATAATGCAAGTGTGGGGCTAGGAAAGAAGTTGTTTGCAGATGATTTTGTAAGGAGAATAAAATTATTTAATTCGCTAGTGATGAGTGTCTTATTTCACGAAGTGGAGGTGTGGGGGTTAAAGGTAAGTGAGGAGTTAAACAGGATACATGAGAGGTATGTAAAGTGGACACTAGGGTTAGCAAGGAACACGCCGAACTATATTGTCTGGAGGAAGACAGGAAGATCGAGCTTAGGGATTACAACGGGGAGCCGAGCGTGTAAATATGAAGAGAAATTTTTGGAAGAGAGGGGAAGTAAGCTGGTTAGGTAACGTTGGTGGGAGAAGGAGAACAGACGTAGGGGTGGGAGGATGGAGCTGGAAAGTGAAAAGTATTTTCGAACGAATGGATTGCAGATGGATGAAGCGAGAAGGATGCATGGGGAAGGAAGTAATGTGTATGAGTTAGTTAAAAGGAATAGCATGAAGAGAGAAAAGAAAAAATGTAGGAGAGAATAAGAGAGTCAAGGTTTAATGGGAACTATGTGTGGATTATTCCAAGAGAGAGAACGCAACATTTGTCTGAGAAAGAAGAGCAAGGAAGTCAGGAACTTACAGCGAGAATGAGATGCGGATGCATGGAAAGTTATAATAGGTTCTGGCTTTCTGGAGAGAAGAGGATGTGTGAATAGTGTGGGACGGGGGATTCAAAATCAGAACACTGGTTGGAGGAGTGTGAAGAGGTGGAAAGGAGTGGTATAAGCATGAAGGTATTGTTGCATGAAAGGGGGGGGAGGCAGTGGCATGGGTGAAGGAGGTGTGGGGTAAGATGGAGATGAAGAGAAGGAAGGAGGAAGAGGAATGGAGGAGAGAAGAGAATGTATATAGGAGAGAAAGTAGATTTAAGAAGATTGTACATATTGTAAATTAAAGATAAGGATTAAAGGTTAGCTGTAAAGGCAGAAGCTGGCAAGGCGATGTAAAGCGAGAGAACAGCGTCATGCGTGTGTGGCGAGAAAATAGCGACATGCGTGCGAGGCGATGTGAAGCGAGGAAGGCAAGGTCGGCTTAGAGATAATGTTAGGAGGGATGTTAGTTTCAAAGAGTTAGTTGTAAGAAAATTCTGTACAAAATGAAAGTGTAAGCAAGTCAATTTTTTAAGGCCATCATGCTGAAAAATAAACGTTTATCTACCTAATTATATAACAACCCTACTACCATTATTTAGGTGAAAACTAAGCTACTTAGTTCTTAGTCGACCCTAATTTATACTATTTTATTTTGATTTATCTTGTGCTTTTTTTCTTCCTCTCTTTTACCTTTTTTATGTTGGATTGCATAATTTTTTAGAGTAAGGTATATCATTTTGACTGAGGTATGTAAGGCTCTATTCTATTTCGTTTCTGTGCTCAAACGTTTAATGTTGAGTGAGTTTTCTATCTCTCTTTCTCTCTCTCTCTCTCTTGGAATGTAGATTCCTTATATATTGATCTTTGTCTCACCTGCTTTGGCTGAATTAATTTATCTTTGTCAGAAGAAAGGACTTGTGTGCTATTTAAAAATATCTCCAAATTTTATATTTGATTACAAAAAGTAGCGTTTCAATTTGGCCTCCAACGAGTGGCCCAAGAACTAAGAAAGGTCTCTGAAATATTACAAAATTGATTCATTAATTTTCAATTCAGAATAATTAAGCAAATTTTATTTCGTTCGTACATAATATTTGATCGTAATTTTCTGATGTATCAAAGAAAAGATTTTATTACCCGAAATTTGAAAAATGAACAGAAATCTAGACGATTAGTTTAAGGACAGTTACGCGAGATTCTTCACATGAACACCTGTGTTTACATTTTATATCGATTTCGCCTTGAGAGAGAATCTTTTCTATTAAATGTTCTTATTTCTTGTCTTTCTTAAAATTATTCTGATCTGTGATTGTATTTCTCTTTTTAAACTCTGTTTAAAATACAGACGAAAACCAGCAATTAACTTCCTTAATAAATTATCCAAATAAGGAAAAACTTATTTGCATAAACGATTAGTAAGAGCAAAAAAATATTTTGTTTTGGTTGAAGTAGAAATAGTACATTGTGTGTCAAGGGTGTGAAGAAGGTTATTTTGATAAGTTTAAATTTGCCAAACAAGCGAAGCGAGGGCGGGAGTCACACGAGGCAAAACAGTGGTAAACCCTTAATTTACACTATACTTTTCCTCCTATCTTCTTTGAAAACAAGCATGTGAAGCAGGTAAAACATGTCTGGTGTTCATTATAATTTTAAATTATAATTGAAAGGAAGAAATACCGTAATTAGCTGAAGGAAACCTGTGGGACGCAGCAATGTAATCTTTTTAAAGATTATAATAATTTTCTCTACCGGGCATAAAGCTTCATGTAGCGGGCATTAAGCTTTATTTAGCAGGCGTAAAGTTTTCATATCGGTCCAGCGGTGAAGAGCGCATGAAGGAACGTCGCATAGGCTGGAAAATGGCCAAATTAGGCCTGCTTCACGAGCTTGCATTGGCGCGTTTTCAAGGAGTGTCGGACAAAAAACATATTTAAATCTAAATACCCTAGGTGTTCAGAAAATTAAAGCCTTAAACATGTTGTGGAGTTAACAAACCCCTTGCAAATTAAAAGAAGCCCCCTTTGAAAGCAGATGCTACAAAAAGTGAAAAAACAAATAACGACCAACTTTGAAATTAATCGAAATTGACTACGTAGTTTGTGAAACTGATTTTTCAGATTTTATACGGGATTATATTCATCAAATATCTACAATTTACTCGAATAAATTTTTCTTAGAAAGACTAAAAGTACATGATCAATTAATTTTCTTTACTATGAATGTGAAAGCTAGAGAATTAATACCTTGTAACAATTATATCCTCTAATCCCTATTCCTGTTAACGTTTTTGAACTCCCTTATAAACTTTCATCCTTTGATATAACTCAACCCTTGATCTATTTGACATTTAATTTAAAAACAACTGAAGCCTTACTAGATAGTTGCGCTTTACATACTGTATAGGTTTGGGTAGCCCAAAAAATACAAGATGTAAGTTAGAAACCGTAATAGAAGATTTCAAGTCCAAATAGCTAACAGTTAAATAGCATTCGCTTCTTCAATAATAATTGCTCCAGTGAAAGTCCAAAATCAATAAATGTCTATTGGTGTGAGAGTACTTAAATCTCTACATGTTGCTTTTGCAATTGGTTTGGACTTTTTGAAAATATTTAGAATTAATGTAGATTTCGATGACAGAAAATGGAACTTTAAAATTAATCCGAATAAAGTTTATTCTTTTGAGTCTAAAATAAAATTTTTTGAAAATTGTTGTGGACTTAGAGAACCTACTGTGGAAAAAGCTATTAAAGTTAAAGTGTTTTTAAAACCAAAATTACGAGAACAAATAGGAAAGCCTGGATTGCTGAATTTAACTAAAAATATCAAAGATGTAGGGAACCATCCACATATAAAACAACGTTACTATTTAGCATCCCCTAAAATCATGGAAGGGATAGTTATCGAAGTTGATAAAATATTAACTGACCACACTATTCAACCCTTGAATAGTGGTTGTTCTTTACTAATAGTTTTGGCTAGAAAACCGGAAGGCAATTACCGCTTCTGCATTGATTTTCGTAAAGTCGACGGGGTTCCAAAAAAGCACGCCTATCCCTTACCACGAATGATAGATATTCTAGACAAATTGGGAAGTGCATCTTATATGTCGAAGATATACTTATGCAAAGGTTGCCATCAAATTCCACACGATAAAGATAGTCGCGCTGAAACAAAATTTACTGTAACGGGACTTGGTCTGTTTCAATTCAAAAGGATGCCCTTTGATCTCACAAAAGGTGATCGTTTAGAAATTAATCAAGATGAGCGTGAATTGTGTTGTTTTTAATTGCATTATTCATGTTTTCTTGTGAATAAAAATGACTTAAAAACCGATCTAGATTAAATAGATCCGATTTTAAAACATACCCTTCCCAATAACGTAAAAGCGCTTCGTAGATTTCGCGGAATGTCGATTTGTTGTCGTAGCTTTATCAAAAATAACGCAATCTTATCGAGTCCCTTATCAATGTTGCTTAAGAAAAAGTGGCTCTTGTTCTGACTTTTCCTAATAACAGGCGAACGCAAGCAATATCGGGCTAGGAGATTTTTCCACACAAAACATTGATGGGTAAGAATGTGTGATCTCGTTAGCTAGTTAAACTTTAACATATGCAGGACAACAATATACGGCGACAAAGAAATAATGCCTTACGAGAGAGTGGTCTATCCAAAAATATAGATCTTATTTAGAGAGTTATAAATTTATATTAATCACAGATCACAGTAGCCTTCGGCGGTCACACATCTTACAACATTCCAACCGATCGCTTATCAAGGCGGAAGTTATCTCTTCTACAATAGGCCTTTCATATTATACACAAAAAAGGCTCTTTTCATACGCCTGATGCCTTATCCCACATTTTTGAATCCCAAAACCTCGTAGATATTATATTAATCGGAGATCTTTTTTCACCCTAGAACTACGAGACGATTCCTTGCCATATCCGATTTTCCTAAAAGATTTCTCCGTTTGGAAAATTTCCAACTACAAACTATGCACATTCGATCTAACTTGTTACTGGCATTGCCGAAAACATTACAAGACATAAAAAACTATGATAATAGTTGTGCAGTCTGTCAGATGTGCAAAGTAGAATAGCAAGTACCCTCAGGCTTGAAGGGAAATCAGATTGTAGAAGAACAATAGTTAGTTATAGCCACAGATATTATACCCCGCCCCCTAGAAGTAAATTAGGATTTCAATATATCTTAGTAATCTTAGTGTAAGAGAAAAGAGGCTGCCTTTTGTGAAAATATCATTATTCGCTGAAGGAAGCCCCAAGTACTTCTCACTGATAATTCTCACTAAGTATATCACCCATACCATAACACCTTCAAATCATCTCTACGCGAATCTTGTAGAAAGAATGAACAGAATTCTTTAAACCATGATAGTATCTTATGTTGATAAGGTTTATGGTACTTAAGACCAATATCTTTCCAAATTCGATTTTCGTACAATGTAGTCTGCAATACATTGTTTAAGTCCTCCCTGCCTTTTTAAATTTTGGTAGATATCCTTAACCCATGAGATCTCTTGAGAAACAATACAATTGCGAACTTGAATTATAAAATCGAGCTATAAATACTAGAAAGATAGAATCACTAAAATTCAATCTATACGCTCTAGACTGCAATCGAAGAACAATCTAAGTATTATAATCCAAGACACAGGCAAATAAAGTTTTAGCCCGATTGCGAGTCCATTTCTCAAAAATCAAAAATATATATCTCTAAACTATACCGTCGAGTCTGGAAAGTGTTACTACCCAATATCTACGAACTGTCAGACATTAGCGATAAGTTCATAGGCAAATCCCACATAGAATACCTAAAACTCTTTGTGCAACCCCTTAAAAATCTTCTTGATAGAGGAGATCAAGAAGAAAGAGGCCTGGTTTCTTCCCAACTTTTTTTGAGACACATCGCAACATTTTTGAACTTTTAGCTCAGACAGTAGAACATCGAAAAATTTGATTTCGTGTCTAGAAGGCTCCTTGAACCTCAAGACTGCTGGGACTGCAGGGAGACCGCAGAAACCCGAAACTCTCCGAAAAGTCAAAGAGCGCCGAGAATCAGGGTCCACCCCTCTCCCAAGCCTCTAGGGCTGTCGCGTCCCAGTTCCCTCTACACCCAAAACAAACAGCCCGATCCCTTCTTTTCCTCCTCCAGAACCCAATGCCTCAAAACCATGAATCTGTTTCATTCTACCCTGAGCGTCCTAACCACCTACAATTTCAACATACAGATCCTCCAGTACCTCCTCGTTACGGCGCGATTAGGATGCTGGAACTTTCAGGAAGTCACACACATTGCCCGCGCCCACTGCCGACCTTCTGTTTTAATGCGGGAAACACGGATGCATCTACTTGAACTGTCCTTATTGTACCCACTTCTCGCCTGGTTTCATATTACTTTGAAATGCAGAGCTCCTTTATTCACCCTTTTCAATTTTTTATTTTCCCCTCTTTTCCGTTCTTCGCGGCCCTAGTTTTCCCATTCTTTCTTTTCCTATTTCTTCTTTATCTCCCTCTTCGTTGCAGGAAGGTGTCATCATTGAGTCGGTTCGTGTGCTGTAGACATATGAGGATCTCACCGGCCTGTCGTTGTGATTTCGTCGTGCAATTTAAAGCAAATATACTCTGCTTATTCATATTAAATCATTGGTTAGAAAGCTAAATAAAGATAAGTTGTATACGCCTAAAATATACATACTCATGTGTAATAAGGGTAGAATCAAACGAGTTTAGATCTAGCACGAAAAGAACTTGATTTAATTGTACAATAATAATAATAATAAAAATTATAATAATAATAAGAATAATAATAAAAATAAACGATATTACGAGAATCAAAACGCATTTTACAAAGAGCTTATTGCTGAGTTTTCAAGCTGTGAGCACTTTTGCACAAGACAAATAAATGCCTGGATGTCTAACTTTTGTAAGTTCTTGAATTTATGAGAGCAAGCTACAAATATGGATTAGAATTTATGAAAAGTAATACATTTTTCTTCAAATCACAAGCTGCGATTTCGTTTCGTAACATAGAATTTTTCAACCAACATTTCGGCAATTCGCGACACGTTTAAAGTTCATGATAGTAAATCTTTATCGAATCTGATTCTCAATATTCTGATCAATAAAAAATCCGAAATCATTTAATTTCTGGGTCTTGATGTACCGGCGGGATAAGCAGGATATCGTGCAGCAGCCGCAAGGGTAGACATAGATTCACCTATACCGAAAAGCTCGCGAAAAGCAACCATATTTTTTACTTTGCGTATTATTTTTCCATGTAATACAATCTGATGGCCATTCCTGTCATATAATTCAGTAATAATGCCTTTATTGTCCCATCCATAGACAACATCCCCCTTTTTCAATATTGTAGCAGGTTCAGTGAACTTCTTTATTTCTGTACCAATAAGCTTCCGTACAAAAATCAATGGTGCAATAGTTGGTAGGCAGTGAATTATTGTGACACGACTAATATCTGAGGACTGAATTCTGCGTACTGGTTCTTCACGTTCTGGATCATTTTCCATCTGCAAACCTAATTCTGTAAAATAATAGAAACATTATATTAAAGATATGTATTGATGTGAATTATAAGATTTCAATATTAATTAGAACGTCTACATATGTAGTGTATGTTATGTAGATCGTGAAGCATATGGCACTAAAAAGTAACTTTTTCATTGTCTTAAAATTTGTTCCTTACCCGTGCAGAAATTCTACCTAATCGGGCAGAATTTGGCCCAAATCGGACTATCTAGATGGGGCCAGACTAGAAATTAAACGCGCTAGCCGATCAGGCCCAAGTGCAGCGCCTACATAGATAACCTGGTCGCGCTCCGATTGGTGTCATATTGATTTATTTTTATTATTCGTAATTAAAAGGGCTTTGGAAATAAAATAATATTAAAAGCGTATTTGTCACCTCTTAAACAGAAATTTGAGAATAAAAAAATCCGTTTTTTAAACATATTACGATATAAAAACAATGGAGTATGTTAAATTAAAAACCAAATATTTTTTAAACAACTTTTTTTGAGCTAACGGAAAAAGACGAAAAACAATATAACAGCAAGAATTAATATATGATAAACTATTAAAGTATTTTGCAATATAGATTTGGTTACAATTTCTAATTTAAAGTTGCTTTCAATTTCTAACTTAAACTTACATGTAAAAATTTATTTTGAAATAAGCGGATTGTAATATTGCTTTTTAAGTTATTTTTACGAAAGCGACTATACTGAAACGTGTGTGTTGTATTTACATAACGATTAGATCAAACCACATACCCATACATGAAAATTACTGTGTTAAGGACGTAATTGTTGATCTAATTCGTTTTTACATTCATGATATTAAATATTGCTTGTGCTTCTTTTCTTATAAATAAATAACCTCATTTCGATGTTAGTTTTCATCTTCACACACTTGATAAATTGAACTTGTGTCTTAAGAGTATTTTGAAGTACGTCATATTTTTACTTATTTTGTCACTTTTTCAATTTATATTTAAAATATTTTTGACGTTTGACACTTCACATTGAGATTTGGGAGATTTGGAATCAACCCTCCTTAGGCCCCGAAACTAATTGGGCGCCAAATACTTTCAATATTGACTTTTAGACTGGGGTCTAGAGCGGCCCACATTTAACACCCGCAAAATAGTGTGCCCGATCGGTCCCAAGTTGGAAAAAAAGACTATATTTGGAAATTTCTGAACGGGCATTTAGCTTATTTAGCCGTTTCATATTAGATTGGTTTTTGGTAAGTAAAAGTAATAAAAATCGGCAATATTATAATAATTTTTTACGATAAATTGTCTGCTCTTTTTGAATCTGAATTCGGAATTTGAAAATTTGGCTATGAGCACGATCGTATATACAGGGTCCGGGGTATTTTTTTATTTTAATATGACACGCAAAGTTATCAAGAAAATGAAAAAAATATGTTCATAAAAAAGTCCCTTTTTTCAATTGCTTATACTATAGTATTAAACAAATATATGAAAATTCATACGGCTGATAAAATGTGGGAGTTTTCCTCAACTTTCGAATAATGTATACTAAAATCCACTTTAATTATTTATTTAATAATATAAATCAAATATTTGTAAACAAATAGATTTTTTAATTTAGAACTGTTTTATTTATTTATTTACTTTTTCTTAAAGAGTAAACTCAAAATTTTTTTTTGATCTGGTCAAAATTTGGGAGTGGGTAGTTAAATACTTTCAAAGCAATGAATTTCTGAATAGCAGCTCGCGTGCGCGAAGTGTATTTTATGTTAAATTGACAACATAAAAAGATACGATTTTGCAAGTTGATAGTTGTGTTTTACTTATCGCGTAGGCAGTCGAGTCACAGTCCGAGCCACATATTATCTTCCGTATAAATTTTTATAACTTTGTTTAATATTGTAGTATAAGCAATTAAAAAGGGACCTTTTTATGAAAGTAAAAATTTAGAAAAAAATGTCTTGAAAACTTTGCGTGTCATATTAAAATTGTAAAATACGCATCGAATATTTTTCATTATTTAACAAGAAATTAAATATTTTACGTAAACAAAGACCTTGGTGGTAAATAGTGTGTGGAATGCCCCATATATTTCAATTGGAAAAGAGTCCGGCGGTCATCACCATTTACGTTTCGATCTCCCCGAAACCAGCCCAAGGCTATTTACAAGCAATCCCCGAGACTGGACTGAAAGCGAGAGTTTTGTGTATTTTTATGAATATTTTTTATTGGACCAAAATTCTTGTAGATAAACAATTTTCAGAACCATAGAAATTTTTTCAAAAAATGATTCATGATTCATGATTTTTAGTAGATTTCAACAAGGTTTATCAATCATGTTAATGCCCTCTTTGATCCGAACAAAATTTAGAAATCATAGATAATTAATAATCAAATCGATAATCTGCAAGAAATATTTTCTAAACACAGTAAAATGATTTTTAATATATTTTTCCAAATTGTTACAAATTTTTGTACAGTTGAATTAAAACAAGCCTTTAAATTTTGATAACTTTAGGAGATTCGTTAAAAATAACATTTTTATGATAACCTCCATCGCCTGATACATGCTACAACTTTTCACAAATTTTTAAAATATACGTTTATAATATGTTTAGCATCAAACGCTCGCAAAACATTTAAGTTCGCTAGTTTTTAATTAAAAGTGTAGACTATAAATTATTCAAACATATGACGCATTAAAAATGTAATTAAAAATGTACTAAGTTATATACTTACCAATAGAATTAAGAACGACCGCTAAAGCGAGAGCCAGGGTTCCCGTAAAATTCCTCATTTTTTCTACTGAAAGGAGGAAGTAGATATGTAGAAAATTGATTGAAAAGTGAAATTATACGAACTTGTATTGTAGTAAAAAATGATTAAGTATCTATACTAGTCACTATCTCATTCGCACTTCTGAATGATCAAACTTTGAGATATTTGAATTGCATATACCCCTTTTTCCCCGCTTAAGGGAGGAGATCGTGTAAATTATTGAGTGTAGAATGATTTTGCATTGAATGATGAAGGCGGTAATATCCTACTAGGTTATCAGTTATATATCACTTACGTGCTACGTGCTAAAAGTCGTTTAACCTTGCAAAAATTTCGTAAATAATTCTATAATTAAAGCCTCGTCAGAGATAACGCTGGACAGAGAAAAGTTTTTTGTGTATGTAATTTTATACAGTTAATATTATTTTAAAACTGTTTTTATATAATGTCGTGGCGCTGCAACCGCTGAGCCTTCAACAAAATTCTGAAAACTAAATCTGCAAGGAAATGTACAAATAGTTTATGTTAGTTGCTTCGTTTAAATATCAACTTCAAATATATACGTCCCTAAATCTCGGTTAAAATTTTCAAAAATGGATAATAAAATAGTAATAATAATAAGTCTGGGTCGTCTAGAAAAGCTTTCATTTATTAAAAGTTATTGTTTATTCATTACTAAAACAATAATTTTCATTTTATAACTTCAGTGTTTCTAGAAGAAAACACTTTTAAGCTTCCAAAACTGATGCCAGGTGTTGGCATAGAGTCTACCAGCAACCCGGCTATTGTGCCAAAAAACTCAAAAATTTTAACGATTTTTTAACATATGAAATGTTGTGTACACTTTAACTAAAAATAATTCGCCATAAGTATTGTAACTTTAAATAAAAACTGTTATTTGAATCCCTTCTGACCTATAAGCGTGACTGAAAATTACTTTTGCATTTGATAAATCTTCAATTTTCTTGAAAATCAAGATAACGCAAATAGACTAAGAAAAATAAAAGAACTAAGTTTAATTTAATTTTGACAAATCTTCACAATTATAAGATATTGATAATAATTTCGTTCAATTTAATAGTCAGAATTTGCTGTATGCATAGAAATGTATGCTGACATCCGACCAATTATCTGATATTGACAGGTTTGCGAACTTGTGGAAATGCATGGCTGAAAGAGGGGAGCACTTATTCGAAAAGTTGCGTACCTTGCTTAGATGATGCTCTGCGTGCGATCGTGATTTATGTAAATTTCTTGTGAACCCGTGATTTCATAGCGTTTCTGGTTAAGTAGATTTTTATTAGCGGACTAAGTGTATAAAGTTACAAAAACTTTAATTTTCAGTCTGATCATAAAGTCCATACAAAACCTACAGTGTTTAGTTTAATCGAATTAACCGCTTCGTTTTGGCCACAAAAGGCATAATTTACCTAAAAGACGAACATTGAATGTTGGTTTAAGGACGAACTAAGAATCTTGAATGCAGGGCGATCTTCAGGAACACAATCTCCCATTTTTTGTATGATTGACTGAAAACTCTCTTATCGAATCGTCCTGTCGAGAAAATTCAATTTTTTAATCATTGTCTTCAGCTGAAGCATTCACCGGAGCGAAATGAGACGCCTGCAAAGGCACAGAACTGAATTAAATACTGGACCGATGACGACTTTTAGGCGTATTGGTTGCTGAAAAACCATTTTGCTTTACCGGGCGTCGCGGCGACTATACGTGTTTGGAAGGTGCTACAGCACATTATAGGATATTTTATAGGATGATAGAATTTTTTGAGGGGGATCAAATTAACGGCAAAGACAAACTGACAGAGCATCAGTACCTGATGGCCAAAAAGCCAAGCCCGTTAAGCGCTGCGAGAGGCAAGGGAGACAGATGGAGTTAAGTCTTAAAAACAGAGGGCGCCAGGATGCCCACCATGCAGATCTCTGCTAGGAGGTGAAGGATGCAGAGGAATGATTCCTCCGTGATTCAAGCACCTATGCTTGGTTTACAACACAGACAGAATATATATGCAGATTCTGAGGACATTAACGATGATATCTATTCCCGGTTTGGAATGCCAGCTGTAGCGAGGAACCTTTACAGAGGGAAAAAAGGAGGCAGGATGCCAATTGAGTTTCAGAGGCGTAACGAAAAAGTGTCAATAATAATTGTCCCTAACCCGGAACATCGACCGTGCTTTCAGTCACATAATCAGATACTGCGCATCTTCACCCTTCTTACAAGGAGGGGTTTGGGAGAAGCTTATTGCCGATTCATCTGGGCTTTTACAGAGCGAAAGTACATTAAAATCTATTAAGTGCTTTCTTTTTTCCTGATCCAATCGGCCTTAGTTTTCGAGATATCGAGGTTTACATATTTCAGATCGAGCGCTGGATAATTATAGAACTTGGACCCCGATTTTACACTTGCATGCAGCGACTACAATGTAGAGTCGAGCGCTGAAGCTTAAATACTCGAAACTCAATATCTCAAAAACTTTGGTCCATTGGATAGAAATAAAAAAATATCCACCTAATGAATTTTCCTGTACTTTTACCCTGTGATGACCTAGTGCAATCGGCGATGCACATCTCGTGACCTCTCCTTCTTAGCCAAACATTAAGTTAGCAAGGAAGAAGCTATGTGACATGGACCATGTACTAATTTACGCAGCATACTTTCACCGATTGGTCGGTTTTTACCTGGCCAGCTAATGAGAAGTTTCACCGATAGAGTGTTAGTGGGTTCAGCACTTTCGCAGAACTCCGGATGGGTATGTACAACTAGGTACTATGTATTAGGGAGGTACTATGTATTTCAAAGTCAACCGAGTTAATTACGTTTTCCGTTGACCTTGTGCCAACAATAAGAGCAAGATGAAAAATGCAGGGAGGTTAAATGCCTAGGGGATTTTCTGGATCGAAAGCTTACTTACTGGCTATATTTGCTTGCCAAATAGCAAAACAAGATGTGCAGTAAGGCAAAATGTATAGTATTCAGTTAATGTGTTCGGAAAAGATGCTCTCATACGTTATATACTAGCTTTTCACTCACGCTGAACCTTCTTTATGAATTCTAAAAAGTTGCCTTCACTGTACAAACGTCACTCAGTATAAATGGATCGCGCATGCAGTAGAAATGTGGAGGGAGTGTGCACCAAAACAGGACGGAAAGACTGGTACACTGTTAAAAATGTTTGCAATTTTAATATACATTTACTATACAATCTTAAAACTCGTTCTATGAATTAATAATTAAAAGTCTGCGTAGTAAATTTAATATGCTTGTATATTAATAAACTCGTGTGATTTCCTGGTCATTTCATGACCATCGCTTCGGAAATTGAGTAATTAAAAACCTAGTGAATCTGATGACCTTTAATATTATTTAAAACACTATAAAAATCATAAAATTTCTTGGAAAATTTCTTTTAAACGATTTCCTTGCAAGTGCAATCAACTCTGATAACAAAGCAGTATAGTAGAACACTGACTTACATCAATGAGAACATCTATAAGACGGCTCAGTTATGAATACAATAAAAATACAAATATCTACAAACCGGAAGATTAAAGGGGCTTTTTCGATGAATCTAAGAACATTTTGGATACAAGGAGGCTCCAAAAGATCGTAGTAAAAAATTTGGAAGCTAGCCTTAGACTCATAAGCGTCGATAATGGCTAATTTTCCTTCGACGAAGAATGAATGCTGTATCACTTGATGAAAGTCCACTTCTCAAGTCTTATTATAAAGAATTGGATAAAAAGAAAAAGAAATAAAAATTTAAATAAAGATCAAGGATGATTGACAAATTAAAATATAGTAAATGTTTTAAGATGGTAAGAAGTGTCAAAAGTGAACGTCCCTGTATGCCGTGAAAAGAGGTTTATTATTTTAGAATCGGTTAAAGATCTGGGGATAATGATGGATAAGAAAAACTGTGCGAGGACTCTGGAGATCCAATTGCCGTGAAGTCTAGGGCTTACAATGTTTTCATGGCCCTAAAAGAAAAGTAAACAGAATAAATTTTGATGGCTGAAGTCTGGAGTCTAGAGTTAGAAGCACAAGTTTCGACCGGCTCAAAAGGAAACGAAGGTCGAATTTTCGATGCCCGTGTTCTAAAAAAGTTTTGATAAAATATCAATTTTACAAATGTTTAGAATACAAGATACTTTATTTATTTTTTTGTTTAAAATTTCGAATACAAAATATTATTTTCAGTTAGCTTTGAAAGCAAAAAAATACTTAAATTAGGATGCTCGAAAGCACCTTCTCCGATCTGTAGTAGAATATCTCTGACCGAATTAATTTTTCTTAAAGAAATAGGAGAGATATGAGTAAGTTAACGCGTGGCATTAGTTGGTGTACCCATCGACAAAAAATATAATTATTAGACTCATGAACATAGTTCTATGGTCTAATCTCTTTTATTCTGTCTCCTCCAAAAAGAAAATTTCTATAGCAGCATAGACATGGACTTTACAGTCCACTGAAAAATAAGATACATTAGTATTACTACCAGCCTATCTAGATTATCCTTTTTATTTAATCAAACCAACTGTATCACACACTATTCTAACCCACAGCAATCTGAGAGATACAAAATCAGGATTTTCGAGATGCTGCTTCGCTCTTTCATTCACAATCAAACCTACACCTTGCCTACCACCTGATTCACTATATATTCCTGACCATATTTTCAATCTGTCTAAATTTTCACATAATAAATAACAGCATTATTTGAAGTTTTTACTTTAAAAATTACATTTAATCATCATTTAAATAATCCCTGGAATTTCTCAAAGAGCACTAACATGCTAGAACTTTTTAAAAAATGTAATTCGTCTCAAAATATTAAAATAATATGAAAATTCCTGCGAATCTGTTTGGTGTGTTAAATTTATTTTCCTTCTTCTTAAATAATAATTAAAAAATATTCCTAACAAACCTGAAAACACCTAGTGCAGTTGATTTCTCGGGGGTATACCAAAGGCATGTATTAAAGAATTATGTGACTGAAAAAGTAGTATGATCTTATCATTGTTAAAATATGATCTCGCTTACAAAACGCTCCTTTAGGCAAAAATTCCAAATGTTAGAGCATTAAAAATCTTTTGAGACCACTTATTTATAAGATTAAGGTGTTCTATATACCTACTCTATGTATTTCCAAAAGCCTTACTTGATACTAATCTCGCAGAGAAAATAAATATGTCCTTGGGCAGAAATCATTTCTCACATACTATAAATATAGATCTAACTGAACATACAGTTGCTGATAAAACTTTATCTCTACGGAGACTTAAAAAGTTCTAAGAACCGATATAATTCATATACTTAATAATTAATTTTTTTAAACATAAGTTTCAGCACAAATAGGTGAAATGAAAAAGAATGCAAATTTAAAATGTTTAAATTTCCAAATCTAAAGTACTGAAAACATTTAATTTTAAAACTATGACAACTGTAGCCAAGTTTTAAAATGTTAATTTTCCTAACTTTTACTTTGAGTTATGGTTTTAGTTAAATTTTTTTTCATTTTTAAATTAAACTTGTTTTCCATATCAAATTTCAGTTATTCATCAAATTCTGCATAAATTTTATCTTCGATGAGCATCAACTTGAATAAAAATGAATGTAAGTGCCTAAAGAAGATCATTTTAACTGTAAAAGTTTTTTCCTCTTACAAATAAAGAACGTTGGAGTCTCTCTAAATGCAAATTGGTGTAATTAATTAATTAGTACTAAAAATTTTTAAATTGTATGAGCATACAATGAACCACCAAAGATAAGTATAAAATTAATAATTGGATTAGTTAAGATATTTGCTAATTTAATATTGGAAAACAGCTAATTGCTTGATACAAATAAAACATTTATTCCGGGCTAAAAATATTAGTTATAAATATGTTATTTTGAGAATTTTTGAAACGTGTGTGCTTGTGTTTCTTTTAGGGGCTATTTAATAAAAAATAATTTTGCGGGACTTCCCAAAGCTTATCTCTATTTGCCTTACCAGAATTTTTTCTAGTTTAACAAACTTACAGAAACATTTTTTGTTTACCCCCAAATATTTGTCTATGATTTTTCTCAAGCTAAATATCTGGTAAGCAACAAATTTTTCCTGGCATACATCCAAATTGGATTTCCCATACCTTTACTTCAACTATTTTTATTATCCTATTAGTAAGTATGTTTGAATATATTTTGTTTACGATATTTAGCAAGCCGACGCCTCTTTACCTATTGCAGTTGCTTTTATCTTCTTCCATTTTGATATATAAATTTATAAACTCGCCTATCCTGTGAGGTATATATTCGCCACCGTATTCAAAAAATTTATCGCGGTTATCCTCCATTCCAAGAGCCTTACATTTTATTTAATTTGTAAATGATATTCTTAACCTCATTGACAATAATTCCTTCAACCGGCTTTTGCGACGTATCGTCTTCTATTTCGCAGATAAACAGCTAAATGATTTTCATAGAAGTCTTAAATATCACGCAATTCGTTTTCACTGCTTGCAGCACGTGGCGGACAGAGCATTAAGCAGAAAAGGTGTCGACTTAAACGTCCAACCCCTTTTGACTCGTTTTTTGTATTTGTTGGGATGAGAGGGGAAGGCATCGGGTGACGTAAGGCTTTGAATGGAACATTTTGGTAAAGGAAGGACTTAGTGTAGGTTGGATTTTCCTTTGGCATCATCTTCTAATGTAAATTTAACTTTTCAACATTTAATGATCATGGTGTCCCTGAAAAGGGCCGATATTTTGGGACCCTAAAAGAGATCAGTCGATTTATACGGAGTTTGAAACACCTTCAGACTAGAGGGTCTCACCTTTCTTAAATCCTCCTATATTGAGAGCTGATTCGCTGGTTTCTCTTCTTCTGCACTTAAGACATTTCTCCCAGAGGTTCCGAATTCTCGGGGTGGTGAATCCGAATCATCTTTAGTGCCTCGATTGACCCGTACCCTGGGTTCGCGACGAATATTTCCTATTATGCGGGGTGGTACCTGGAGATTTCAGGATCATACTCGACTTCCTCTGGGTTGGATCGAAGATTGTCTGCCAAGAGGGAACTCACGGCTTCCGAGTTACCCAAGGTGCCCCTCGGAAACTGAGGGGAACAGTTTTGATGAAGCCTGCAGACAAATTCTCCAAAGAGTCAATTTCCGCGTTGATGGATGCTGAAGCATCAGAGCACAGGCTGTTGTAGTGCTTCGTTTCGGAGGTGGTCCAGAAATGAAGATCTCAAAGAGCAGTTTCTTGCAAGTTGGGCGTCCGTTTAAGGACTGTGTGATGTTGCGTTACATAGCCGTAGAGACGGTAGATATTGGCGAGCTAAAGTATTAGCTGTGGTGAGGTCAGATTGGCTGCTGCGTTGGTTCGAGCGCACCTGTTGGCCTGTGTGTCGCGGTGGCGAGGGTTTTGATGGAGGGGGTATTCGTTGATCGGTTTTTCGGCCGAGTGTGTCGACTCGGGCCTGGCTAAGGGGACTTGTCCTGATTGGCCGAATCTGTGTCTATGCGAAATTCGCGTTCACCGTGTCATGCGTCAGTCGTGTAGCTTCTTTGCTTTAACTTCCTTTTTTTAATAAACTATATCAGATTAATAAATCACTTGCCATAATATTATTACGTGACCTGGGGTGGTTTTCGATGGTAATCAAGGAGGGTGCAGGCAGGAAAAGTCTTGATTTATTATGATTATTTTTTTTTGTTAATAACAAAATGTCCGCCTGCTTTCGGGAGACAAGGTATATGAAGAGACGAAAGATAGGCTCAGAGGAGGGAAGGGAATCTCGGAGGTTTTCTGGATAGATAGGGGATTGATACAAAAGTGCCTGCTTCGCTCAACGCTTTTTGCAATTGTAATCGCGTTTGTTAAAAGAAAGCTGGCGGCCGGAGTGGTAGAAGAAGTTAGGGTATGAGGAGACAGGATGTTGTCACTCGCATATGCAGATGATATAGTGCTACTAGAAAAGAGCGAGGAGGCTTTAAATGAGATGAAGAAAAGTTTGTAAAAGATACTGAAACAACAATAAGTTAGAGTTAAATGCGAAAATGTCCAAGGTTATGGTGTTCTGAAAAAAGGTGGGTCGAATAAGGGAGGGAAGTGGAAGTGGAAGGGAAAGGTGGTCCAGGAGGTGACGAAGTTTTTGTATCTGGGCTTTCTGTTTTAAAGAATTAGGAAAGCAGATAGAAATATAAAAGAAATAATAAACAAAAATCTGGTGATGGGGTACAAGTGGTGGCTGAGAAAGAGGTTGTTTGCTGATTATTTTGGAAGGAGCATAACATTGATTGATTTGTTAGTTATGACTGTCTTATTTTATGGAGTGGAGGTGTGGGGTGAAAGATAACCGAGGAGGTAAATAGGATACAGAAGAGGTATATTTATTGGACACTGGGGTTGGCAAGGAATACCTAGCTGTATTGACAGGCGGGAGAGAGAAAGAACGAGTTAACGGATTACAACAAAGAGTCGCGCGTGTAAAAACGATGAGAAATATTTGGAAGAAGGGTGAAGTAAGCTGTTTAGGAAGTGTTGCGGAAGGAAGTAGAACAGATGCAGGGGTGGAAAGAGTAAGTAGGTGTAGGGAAATTGTAAATATTGTAAATAGTAGATAAGTACAAGGTATCAACCGAGAAGGCTGTGATTAGTAGTGCAATAAAATAAAATAATCAATGTAATTTATATAGTAAATACAGGAAAAACTACAGGAAATGCGATTATCTAGCTTATGAACAATATTCAAATGAGACCTCAATATTTTTCACACAAGAAATGACAAATTCGCTGCGTAGATTAGTAAATAGTTGAACTTAAATTAGTCATTCATAATAATTACAAAAAATGAAACTCGTTATTTTATTTAACTCCAACAGCTGGTTCCTCTTTTTTGAAAGTGAGCTTAAAGTGCTTTCTAGAAGTTCATAATAAATCAAAAGTTTTAAAAATACAGTTCGAAATCCAATAAATTTTTATCATAATCTTATTTCATTCCGAATAAGTCCTTAAGCATCTTTTTGCATGGGGAAAGTAGACGTTTTCTGCCCCCTAAATCTTGTTGTAATTTCAAATGTTTCAAAGTATACATCAAAACATGGATTTTTATCAATTGCCGTTAACAGTTTATATATTAATCGTGTTCATTGGATTGTCGATAAGACTCCTAGCACCTTACGATGAGTTATACGGCTCAATCTTATGTAGATCTCGTAAAATATTAAAAATCTCTCCATAAAGCATCGTCCCAACATATTCCGTTTAAAGAAGGTGTGAAAAAAACAACTTTCTAGAACACCAGTTGAACAAAATACATCTTTTTAATAGAGTTGAGTTCTAAATAGATATTGGTCACACTAAACGGTTATTGGGACCCGCTGTCATTCTACGATACAACCAGGTATAAAATAGTACATTACATGGCGAGTGGCAGAATGGCCACTCGCCATTCTGCCATTCTGCCATTCTGCCGAGCTTCGCTCGGGCCAGCAACTCCACACTCGTCAGTAATCTCCGCCATTCGCCACTCGCCATGTATACTATATTTCATAAAAAGCGCATCGAAAATTCGGCTTCGATGCCTCTTGAGTGATAGCGCAATAAAAAAAACGTAGACTTCGA
>JAAAKG020006229.1:0-21400 GCA_010014905.2 Druon quercuslanigerum | reverse complement strand
TATATATTATTAAGAAATTTATAAATTCAAACAATTAAACAAACTTTTTAATGAATAATATTTATTTTATAAAAATAAAATCATCGAAATTTTTTATACAAAATTATTTTTAATGTTTAAAGGTTTTTAAATTATTGCTTGAATTTAAAATAACAATGATTTAAAAATATTGAATTTTGTAAAACGGGAATTGTATAGCTTAGGAATTTTATTTCTCGGGAATTTTCCAATTAGATAAAATTATAAACAATTCGGGAATTTTATAATTTTGAATTTTTATTTTGCATTAAAATAATTTTTACCATCAATCGAAAAACTAAATGTGAAGGATTGAAACTAATTATTATTAATTTTTTATATATTATTTATTATTAATTTATAATAATTATTATTAATTAATGAAAATTAATTTTGTTTACCGAGATAGTAGATTTTCTTAACGATCTTGAGTATTCCTTTTGATGTTCCCCAACATTTCTTTCTCTCCTGATGATTCCGGAAATGGGTTTCGGTGGATTTACAGAACTGCGAAAATTTTCCGTCCTTGTTGACACAAACGGAATTGAGGAAGGCGTTTCTCGAACCGGAAAGAGATGTTTCATAGACTCGTCAAAGTCCAAAGGCCTGCCACAGAACCGACCAAGTAGAATTACTGCAATATTTTGTACGCATCGGTCATTCAATATTTTAAAGAAAATTAAAAAAAAATATTTTAGAAATACCTGCTTGGCATCATTTTGTAAGTTTGGTCAATCAGAGAATTTTTTAGGGAAGGCCGTGACTGCCAATTAGAGAAAGATTTTTCAGATAGATTCGAGACCGACTTTTTCTTAAGCATTCCGTGAACTCTAAAGTAAATAAAACAAGCGAAATTCGGATGGATTTTTAGTGAAAATAGTATATTATGAATGGTACATGCGAATTTTTTTATAAAAAATGCATTATTTCAGACAGGAACTCTTGACTTGCTTTCTACCCTTTCTCACACTTTCTTGTACACTTCATTATACTTTTCTCCCTTTCTCGTTCACGCTCCTCACTTTATTCATTTGCAGCTAATTTAAAAAATCTTTCTCTTTCAATCTCCATCTTCCGGTTCCTTTACCTATTCTCCTTCTCCACCAACACTCTTTGACAAGCTTACTTCCCCCTTTTTTTTTTAATTTCTCTTAATGCATGTCAGACATCCTGTTATAATCCCTAAACACTTTTTCTCCGTCTCTCTCATGATTAGCTGCATTCCTTACCACTCTACATAACTCTCCTATATCCTATTCATCACCTTTGCCCTCCGAACTCTCTCTCTGTCTCTTTTTTATGACCATCTACTACCACATCCCTTTAAACCAGAAAGCCCTAGTGGACAAATCTTTCACCTTGCAGCATATTTCAATTTCCCTTATACTCCCACTTCCCTCCCTTATCCTTACCTCTAACCTATTCTTATCTAGGCATCTTCTCAACTTCTTCATCGTCTTTTAGAACTCCTTTCTTTTTACTATCTGCATCAACGAAAGACCACATCCTAACCACTCCTACACTGACTTCTACTACTTCGGTCTCTTGTTCAGAGTCTAGCAAGTCTTTCGTTACTTCATATACCTCCTTCATACTCTGGAACAGGCTTATCTCCACTCTCCTCTCCTCCATCGCCTCTCACAACCTCCTTTTATCCACCTCTCTCCACCCACCTGGGAATCTCTTTCCTTTCCATAATTTCTTCACTACCTTCTTGAGCCTCTCCCTAACGGCTTGGGTATTAAAGAGCCACTCTGCGTTCTGTATCTATCCGTACCTGCTGCATTTGACATTATCTTCCTTATTTCTTTATCTAGCTCCTCGTCAATTAATTTAACCCCCTCTCCCTCCCTGGTTCTTCTATTCCTCTCATACCTCTTTCTTTCATCTAATTCCTGAAACGATTCTTTAAAAAAACTTCCTCCACTTTTTTCTCCATATCATCTGCCTTATTCCTACCCCACTCTTTCAAAACCTGTTTATTATCTTCCAAACGTCCACATCTGTCTTAATATTTCTAAACTTGTCTTCTAGATTTCTTCCCCTTTCCTGCTCTTTATTTTTTACGCATAGCCCTAAACTCTTTCCGAATTTCTATGTATTCCTTCCTCTTTGTAGCTCCTTCTTTACTTTTCCTTTACTTCCTTATGATCGTGATTTTCTCATTTTACGTTCATTATCCCTGCATGGTTTAACCATTCCCTTCTTCTTCTTTCTAAGTACTCTCTTATGCACAACCTTTCAATTTCTTTTTCAGATCCTCCCATATCTCTTCCACAGCCTCCATTTCGGTGCGCAGCTTTTCTAACTGCTCCTAAAACTTCTTTATCATCTTCCTAGTCTTATTCTACTCTCCCTTCTACTTCAAA
Organism: Druon quercuslanigerum; assembly: GCA_010014905.2. Classification (NCBI taxonomy): domain Eukaryota; kingdom Metazoa; phylum Arthropoda; class Insecta; order Hymenoptera; family Cynipidae; genus Druon; species Druon quercuslanigerum. Next base: position 19,013 of record JAAAKG020006229.1, on the reverse strand, counting down.
TCTTTCCATCTTCTCCCAACCTTACATTTTATATCACATTCTCTCACCTTACTCACATTCGTGAAATTTGGAAAATACATGAAAATTTTGAAAATTCCTAAGATTTATGAAATACGCAAAATAATAGAGTTAATAAAGATAAAAGAAAAAAAGCAGAAAGAAAGAGGAGAAGAAATAAAACAAGAAATTGGAAAAAAATCACCGAGCATAGAAAAGAGACGAGAAAATGAAAGAAGTTAGGGGGAATTGGAATATAAGAATGTAGATTTTAGAAAAAAAATTAGAAAAGCAAAAGAGACTAATAAAAATCTAGCAGAGTTATGAAGTAGTATAGTAAAGATAGAAAGGTTTATCCGGGAGTTTGGTGGTGAGGAGAGTCGGAGTAAGACGAGGAAAAGGCTGCAGAAAATAAAAAAAACAGAATGGAAAGAGAGAGAGAGAGAGAGAGAGAGAGAGAGAGAGAGAGAGAGAGAGAGAGGTGAAAGAAAAAGAAACATAGTTATAAAGAGTCTAAGATCAGAGAGAAAGGAACTGAAGGAGGGGAAGATAAACTAAAACGGATATGTGCTAAGGTAATGATAGAGGAAGGGCGAAGTATGGGAAAGAAAGTGCCAAGAAGAGAAAAAATGGTACAAGTTAAATTAAAGAAATGGCAAAATGAGAGGCACTATCTCAAAGAAGAGGGTCTTATATGGAAGCTCGGAGAGAATAGAGGTTGATTTTGTATGGGTAAAAAGGAATATGCAATATTAGTTAAGGGAAATAGTGGAAGAGGAAGGAAAAAGAAACTCTAATGGAGGAACGGTGATGGGAGAAAAGGACGAGTGTACAACAAGAAAGGATAAGAAAGATGTATGAACGGTGGTGTAGAGGAGAAAATAGAGGAGATCAGAGAACTTATAAAAAAATCAAGAAAAGATTCGGATTATAATTTGAGATTTTAGCGCGAGAACAGGAGTTAAGGGAGGAAGGGAATAGGGAAGAAAGTGAGGAAGAAAAAACAAAAACAAGATACTGAATGTAGATACTGAACGTTAAATGATTATGTGATATTGGTGAACAAGGTAAACAGAGAAGGTCTAAAAAATTAGTGAAGGAGAGGATAGAAGTCGATGGAATAGGGAAGTAAAAAAGAAGAAGAAGGAAGTGAGAAAGGAATTAAAAAAATGGAGAAAAGGGAAAAGTAGTGGAGAATAATATCGGAGAAGAAAGAAGGAGTATAAGGAGTTGTGTTATCCAAAAAAAGAAGGAAAAATAACAGGTTTAAAGAAGAGGTGAAGAAGGCTAGGAGGGAAGAAGAGGTATGGAAGGTAGTAAATAGAGAGATAAGGTGTTAGAAAATGAGGAAAATATATTAGGGAATGAGATGAAGAAGAGGACATACGAAGGGAAGAAAAAGAATCCTGGTGTAATAGAGGGTGGGGAGGAGATTGATGACCAGAGTTATGGGAAAAAGGAGTAGGGATGAAGTAAGATGAAGTAAGATGAAGGTTAAAGATTATTGGAGAGTGACGCTATTAATAAGGAAGTTAAAGAAATAATGGGCTGGTATAGTTTTTATTGTTTACATCTGACGACACACTTTTACTCCCTAGGGAGGAAAAGTACAGTTTTTCTCCTCCTGACGTCATTATGCTTGAAAAGCATCGAAAATGGCTAGAATCATGCACTTGTTATAAAAAATGATTTAATGACAGACAGAATAAAAATGAATCTCACGTTATGTTGTACATTCCTCCAATGTCTCCGAATTTTTTTTGAGAAACTTTTTCTTGTACAGATGATCTGTTTAGGTTGGCAGCATTCGCGACTTGATCCAACGCCTATTTAAAATGTTATGTTCAGCAATTTAAAAAAATGATTTTAAAAAAGCATTAATTACCCAAAATTCTCATCAAGATTCACAATTTTCAACGATTTTAGGTTATGTTCACGCGTTATACGCAGGGAATGGGTTTTTCAAAGTAAAAATGAAAGATTTCAGAGTTTGCATTTTCTTAACAATTTAGGTTTACCGGAAATTGACGTTTTTAAACCAAAATCAATAGATTTTAAAGGTTCATAGTTTAATTGTGAACAATTTTAGGTTAGGTTTCCGTTTTACACTTAAAATTAATATTTTGAAACAAAAATCATTACTGTTCAAACAAGATTTAGAATTTTTGAAGAGTTTCAGGTTACATTCAAGTGTTTCACAGAAAATATGTTATTTCAAAACAAAAGTCAGTAGATTTCGAAGAAGGTTTACAATTCTCAATAATTTTTGGCATAGATCTTAAATTGTAGTGTTTTTTGTCGAAAAATTATAGGTATTTTAAAAAAAAAAATTAGATTTCAAGAATCATTTGTAATTTTTTTTGACAATTTTAGGTTATGTTGATGAATTTTAACTGAAACTGGTATTTTTAAATTAAAATTATCAGATTTAAGTTTAAAATAATGCAATTTAGAATATTGGAAAATTATGTATTATGTTCGTCGTGATATTTTTTATTAAAAAAAAAATAATATCAAAAAATTTCAAGAATTTTAGGTTATGTTGGTGTTTGAGACCGGAAATCTGTTTTTGTAGTAAAAAATCATTAGATATAGATTTCAAAAAATCTTTAATAAAAAAATATGTTTCATAGAAAATTAAGAATATTTGAACAATAATGGGATATGTTATCATTTATCACCGAGAATTTTTTATTTGAAAAAAAAATTATTTAACTTTAGGTTATGTTAGTATTCTTGTCGGAAATTGTTATTTTTAATAAAAAAATAGATTTGTTAATTTTTCCACAAAATATTTAAACATTATAAATAAAAATTAATTAAACAACTATATCGTTGGATTTTTAAACAAATAATTAAACTCTCAACCATGAGGCTTAATTTTCTACCAAAATATAAATTTTCAAAAATATTCAGTTATTTTTAACAAAATAATTAAGGGATGAATTTTGAACAAAACAGTTGAATTTCGACCATAAAAATATGACTTTAACAAAAGAGTTCAATGTTTAACAAAATAATTTGAGTTTCAACAAAAAGTTAAATTTTTAAGCAAATAGCTGGATTTTTAAATGAAAAAGATTAATTTAGAACTTAAAGATTTTATTTAAACTTTTTTCTACTGAAATACAAATTTTCAACAAAATAAATAAATTTTTAAAAAATATTTGAAATTAATTTTTTTAGTTTAAAATAAAACTATCTTGTTGAATATTCGTCGCTTTTGTTTAAAATCTACTGTTTGTTGTTTAAAATAAAATATTTTTTCGTTGAAATATCAACTTATTTAAATGAATTATTTAATTTAAATTTAATTTAATTTAATTTAAATTTAATTAATTTTTAATTAGTTAATTTTTATGTTGGAAATTTATATTTTTAGATTGAAAAATCACCATTTTTTACCATTAGGTCGTCTTAATTTTTTAACTGAGAATCGATCTGTTTTATTTTTGGTTGAAGAGTTAAAAATTTAGTTGAAAATTTCCTTTTTTTTAGTTGAAAATTCAACATTATTTGAAACATTTCTTAAAATACATTAAAGCATTTTTTGATGGTTATTTTTAAGCTAGGTAAAAATATTTTTATAGAAAAAATTTAAAAGATTATTTTCCATATTTACGTAACCCATATTTTTTCCCGGAGGAATCCAAGACCCTCGAGTTATATTTTCTCTCCCCATTAATAGTTTACGCGTTGCGAGTTATCACAACAGGGAATTTTTATCGGAGAGTTCAGACGAGCCACCAACGATGTTTTTCATACCTCATGGATATTGCCATTAAAAATTGAAAAAGGGTCGAATAAATAAGAAATTGGATGTGGCATACATTTTATTTTATGTTTTTATTTTTACACTTTATTCGAAAATTTTTAAAAAAATTTTAAATTTTGAATTTCTAAAACTGCGAGAGCCACGAAGTTTATTAAATTTTAAATTAGAAAGATCACAAGTAGTATAGATATACGGCTATACTACTTACTAACCAAGCAAAGATCTGTTCTATGATAATTTACCGACATCAAGTAATTATCATCAATCGGTAATGCAGATTTACCATCGTTCGGTAAGTGGCCGTATAGCTATAATACTATCATAATTTCATGGATAGGAACTTTTCAATATCTAAATTTAAAATTTCTCTTTGGCAGATTTTTTTATTTTTTATTTTAATACAGTTAAAATGATTTAATTTTTATAATTCAAATTTTAACTTTTTTAATTTTGTAAAATTTCGATCGCTATCAAATGTTGAACAATTTGAAAACCATTGAAATAGAAAATTCATGATTTGAAGGCTCCAAATTAAAAATATTTTTTGTCACAAATAGATAATATTCTACATACTTAGAATAAGGTTTTTTGGACCTTTCTTTCCTTGGCAATATTTTAATTTTGAAAAATCCAAACTTCAACGCTCTTAAGCTGAAAATATTTCAATGAAACTTTTTTTGAATTTTTGTCAAAACTTTATTCAAAAGCATATCAATTTAACATTTTTCAATTTCAATCCAATAATTTAGTTTTTAAAGTTCAATAGCTTTGGTTATATTAGTTTTAATTTTGATTAAAAAATAAAATGCGAAACAATTTATCATTTTGATGACTTAAAATTAAAATTATTTCAATAAAAAAAAAGAAAATTTGAAACTCTTTGACTAGGAAGTTCAAGGATTTTTAAATGAATATTTTTCGAAATTAATTGACGAAAAATTAAAAAACTTTTGATTACGAAAATTTGGAAATTTAAAGGGCTTGAAATGGGGCACCTGTAATTTGTATGATTGTCTAGTTTTAAAATTTACCGAGTTTTTCTGTTTCAATTATTATATTTAAAAAAAAATTTAATTTGAAACCTCTGAAACTGTAAGATTCACCAAGTTTATTAGATTTTGAATTAGAAAGGTCATAAGTAGTATAGCTATTCGGTTACGGAGCCCCTTAGCAACCGAGCAAGGTTATGTTCAATTCTAAGTTACCGACATCAGGCAACTACCATTGGTCGGTAGTGCAGGTTTACCGTTGGCTGATAAATGGCCATATAGCTATACTACTATTCTTATTTCAAGGATTGGAAGTTTAAAAAATCTAAATTTTCGATTTCTCTTTTCAAAGATTCTAAAGTTTTTCATTTTAATAGAGTGAATATAATTCAATTGTTTTTATCTTAGACTTGTAAATTCGAAAAATTCTAATTTAAAAAAATCCTTTTCCTCAATTGTCGAACAATTTGGAAACATTCGATAAAAATCTTTGTGAATTTTTAAATTCCAATAGCTCTAGTTTGATTATTTATAATTTTTATTTAAAAAAATGAAAGTCGATGACTTAAAAGCACAATTATTTTAATTAAATAAAAAATAAAAATTTGAAACTCTTTGACTAGGAAGCAAAAGAATTTTCGAATCTTTAGTCTACGAAATTCATTGACTGCAACATTATTTTCTTAATGGAAAAAACAATAAAATTTTAGAACTTTCTTAGCTGGAAAATCAACTTTTTATGCAACAAAGTTCTGTTCCATTCTAAGTTACCGACATGAGATAATCACCATCCGTAGTTAATGAAGATTTACCATTGGTCGGTAAGTGGCCGTATAGCTACATATACTACTATCAACTTTAAAAGTTTTAATTTTGAAGGTAAATAAAAAAAATTCGTCGCTATCGATTGTCGAACAATTTGGAAAACATTGAAATAGAAAATTTATCATTTGAAGCCTCTAAATTGAAAATATGTTTTATTATAAATAGTTAGTATTCCGCAACCTGCAAATAAGGTTATTTTAAACATTTCTTTCATTGCAAATATTTTAATTTTAAAAAATCCAAACTTCAACTCTCTTAAGCTGAAAATATTTCAATAAGAAACTTAGTGAATTTTTGGCATTACAATTTTCATGTTTCTAATTTGCAATAGTTTGATTTTTAAAAAGTACAACTAAAAGCATACGAATTTAACATTTTTTAATTTTTATCCAATAATTTAGTGTTTTAATTTCAATAAATTCTATTTAAATTTTAATTTGAAAAAAATTAGAATTTGAAACTCTTTCACTAGGAAGCTCAAGAATTTTCGAATATATATTGTTCGATATTTATTGACTGCAACATTATTTTCTTAACGTAAAAACAATGAAATTATAGAATTTTCTAATCTCGAACATGAACTTTTTATCTAGCAAGGTTCTGTTCCATGCTAAGTTACCGACATAAGGTAATTACCATCGGTGAGTAATGCAGATTTACCATCGGTGTATAAGTGTATAGCTATACTACTATAATAATTTCATAGATTGGAACTTTTCAATATCGAAATTGCAGCTTTAACTTGGACGATTTCTTTGTTTTTAACGCTAGAATTTAAATTTTTATTTTTTTATTTTCGAAGATTTCCAGTTTTTTTACAGTTTTCTTTACAGATTTTTTACAGTTAAAGAGACAAAAATAAATAAATAAAACAATTACCATGCAAATAAATTGGAAAAGTGATGAACATAAATGTGTTTCACAGAATAAAAATTTTATTTGGTAATATCAAATACCAAAATTTTTTGTAATTTGGTTTCTAATTTAATAACATTCAGTTATCAATTTCGAAGACGAATATTTTTACAGAAATTTATAATTTGGTAGCCTCTAAAATAAACATATTTGATTAAAAAAAGATATTATTGAGAATATTGAATTATGATAAATGTTCCAAGCTAAAAAGTTTTTAATTTTCTAACTATAAAAAAAATTTATATCTAGCTCCGCTGGGATTCGATCCCAGGTCTACAGATTCTCAGTCTGGTACTCTTACCCAGTCAGCACAAGTCCGGAAATATATAGACTGACCTGGGTTCAAATCCCAGCGGACTTACAGGATTTTTTCACAGCAAAAGAATAAAAACCAGTTTTGTTTGGACTGATAATAAAGACTATAATTCTAAAATAAATAAATAAATTCAAAAAATGATATTTAAAAATAATTTTTAAAATATTGCTACCTCAGTGTGTTCGACGGGATCAAAATTTAATTCTGAGTGGATTTTGGTCCAAGTATTTTTTCGATCGAGAATCCAAGGATGGAAATTGAGTTCCCGAATGGTGATTCGCTTGTGAGCGATCGGCATCAACAAACGATTCACGACGTCCTGATATTCATTGGACATCGTTGAAATAATTTTCTCCTGGAGAGAAGTCAGCCCACGATTAATTTGAGCCATGAATTTTCGACGACGTTCATCGGAGGGTGTGTGACCATCCTGAGGACTCACAAAAGGTAGTCTACCAGAAGTCATTACGTAGAAAACCACTCCTCTGACAAAAAAGAAGGATACTATTATTGATTTCACAAAATAATTTTTTTCTAATCTTTAAAAGTTAATAAAAGTTAATAAAACATCAACTTTTTATTTAGCAAGGTTCTATTCCATGCTAAGTTACCAACATAAGGTAATTACCATCGGTCGGTAAGCGGCCGTGTAGCTACACTACTATCATAATTTCATTGATTGGATCTTTTCAATATCTAAATTTTAGCTTTAACTTAGACGATTTCTTTATTTTTAACGCTGAAATTTAAATTTTTACTTTTTTAATTTCAAAGATTTTCAGTTTTTTACAGATTTTTTATATATTCTTTACAGTTAAAGAGAAAAAAATAAATAAATAAAACAATTATCATGCAAATAAATTGGAAAAGTGAAAAGTCATTATGTAGAAAACCACTCCTCTGACAAAAAAGAAGGATACTATTATTCATTTTACAAAATAATTTTTTTCTTATCTTTAAAAGTTAATTTTCTCTTTTTAAATAATTATTTAATTAAGGAATAAATTCAATACTTTTATTTAATTTTATTTATTTTGATATTTATTTATATTTGTTTTCTAAATTTTCTTAAAAACAATTTTACAAAATAAAAAATCGTTTGAAATTTTTCCAGGATTTTTAACCACTTTTTTTCTTATCTTGTTGAAACCTTTCGAATCTTCAAAACGCCTTTAACATTTATTTTGAAATATTTAAAAATCTACATTTTATTTAAAAATTTTCCAAATTATGAAAAATCCTTTGGAAATTTATCCAATATTTTTATAATTGTATTTCAAAATAATTTTGGGTTTTGAAATGTTTTGAATTCATTAAAAATATTCTTTTAAAATTAATGAAATTTGTATAGTGAAAAATAATTAAAAATATCATATGAATCATAAGACAAATTTTTTATTATTTTGAAACCTTTCGAAATCCTTGAAAAGCTTAAATTTTTTTTAAGTCTTCAAAAATCGACATTTTGTTTTAATTTGTTGAAACTTTAACTCATTTTTAAGATTAAAAAAAATTGTAATATATATAAAAATGACGGAAATTTTACCTAACATTTTTTTAAAACATGAAAATAAAAATAATTGCATCGTAATTACAAGATTCTTTTTTTCACAATTTTAGAAATATTTCGAAATGTTTTAAAAATCTTTTAAGGCATTCTTTTAAAATTTATCTTGTAAAGCGAAAATTTATTTGAAATTTTCTCAGAAATTTTAAGAGAATAGTTTTATTTCCTTAAGATCTTTTAAAATCTTTTTAAAAAACTCAAAATTTCAATTTAATTAATTTTTAGTTTAAAAATTTTATAAAATATTTTCAAACGATTCGAATTTTAGTTTAAAATTTTATTAATTCTTTCTAAATTTTAAATTATTTTTGAAATATTTTCAGAACTTTTACAAATACCTTTCAAAATCATAAAAATACACTTTAAATTCTCCAGATTCCTTATTTTACAATTTTCATGTTTTTCCAAATCTTTGAAATCTATATTTTTTCTTTAACTTTTAAAAATTTTGTAGTATTTTTTAAACTTATTCAAAACTTTTAACTACACCTTAAAATGATTCGAATTTTTAAAAATATTTTCTTATTTAGTCGTAAAGCCTCAAATTTCTTTTAAATCTTGAAAAATCGACATTTTGTTTGAAAGTTTTTGAAAATTTAAATAATTTTTAAAATTGAAAAAATGTAATTTATTTTAAAATGACTCAAATTTTTTCTAACATTTTTTTTAAACATGAAAAATAAAAAAAAAATGCCTCGAATTTACCAGATTCTTCTTTTTACAATTTTAGTAGTATTTTTAAATATTTTGAAAACTTTTTTAATACTTTTTAAAATTTATTTTGCAATGTGAAAACTTATTTGAAATTTTATCAGAAATGTTAAGAAAATTGTATTATTATCTTAAGATCTTTTAAAATCCTTAAAAAACTTTGAAATTTCAAATCCAAATCTTCATTAATTTACATTTTGTTAAAAAATTTGATGAAATATTTTGAAATTATTAATTATTTTGGAAATTTTTCCATAACTTCTAAATATCTTTCAAATTATTCGTGTTTTACCTAAAATCTTGTTAAAATCCTGCAATATTAAACCAACATTTGGTTTGAAATTTTAATAATTCTTTCTAAATTTTAAATTATTTTTGAAATATTTTCAGAACTTTTATCCTGCAATATAATAAAAATTTACTTAAAATTTTTACATTTTGTTTTAAATTTTCTGAAATCTTTTAAAGATTGAAACTATTTAAAATTTTTTTACTAGAAGTTTTAAACATACTAAAAATAATTCGAATTTTCCCTTAATTTTTTTTTAATCCGGAAAATTTAAAATAATTGCCTGAAAATCTTTCAGATTCTTTTTTTAATTAAAAATTTTTTTAAAAAGTCTGAGAATTTTATTTCAGTCTTCAAAAATCTACATTTTGTTATACATTTTCTGAAAATCTTTTAAAGTTTGAAACTATTATAAATGTTTTTTTCTAGAATTTTTAAATATCTTTAAAATGATTTAAATTTTCCCTTAATTTTTTTTTAATCCGGCAAATTTAAAATAATTGACTCAAAATCTTCCAGACTTTTTTTAATTTTTAAAATCTTTTAAAACGTTTTTAAATTTTTTCAAAACATTATTGTAAAAGTAATTTTTTCAAAGCCAAAAAACATTATTCTAGGAATCTTAAAAAATAAGTATTTGCTTATATATTATTATTCAAATTTTTAAAATTCTTAAAAAGCCTCTTGAAAATTTTATTTCAAAATCTTCAAAAATCTAAATTTTCTCTAAATTTTCTGAAATCTTTTAAAGTTTGAAATTATTACAAATTTTTTTTCAGAAGTTTTAAATATCTTTAAAATAATTCGAATTTTCTCTTAATTTTTTTTAATCCAGAAAATTTAAAATAATTGCCTGAAAATCTTCCAGATTAAAAATTTTGTTTTTAATCTTTTGAGATAATTTGAAATTTTTTCAAACATTATTTTGAAATTAATTTTTTAACGTCAAAGAACATTAGTCTAGGAATCTTAAAAAATAAGTATTTAGTTACATATTATTACTTAAATTTTCAAATTCTCAAAAAGCCTGAGAATTTTAGTTCAAAATCTTCAAAAATCTACATTTTGTTATCAATTTTTTGACATCTTTTAAAGTTTGAAATTATAACAAATTTCTTTTTCAGAAGTTTTAAATATCTATTAAATTATTTGTATTTCCCAAATTTTTTTTTAATCTGACAAAATTAAAATAATTGCCTTAAAATCTTCCAGATTTTTAGAAATTTTTTAATCTTTTGAGATGTTTTTAAATTTTTTCAAACATTATTTTTAAATTAATTTTTCAACGTCAAAAAACATTAGTCTAGGAATCCTGAAAAATAAGTATTTACTTATATATTATTATTCAAATTTTCAAAATTCTTAAAAAGCCTAAGAATTTGATTTCAAAATCTTCAAAAATCTACATTTTCTTTAAATTTTCTGAAATCTTTTAAAGTTTGAAACTATTAAAAAATTTTTTTTCCAGAATTTTTAAATATCTTTAAAATGATTCGAATTTTCCCTTAATTTTTTTTCGGCAAAATTAAAATAATTGCATTAAAATCTTCCAGATTTTTTTCAATTTTTTAAATCTTTTGAGACGTTTTTAAATTTTTTCAAACATTATCTCAAAATTAATTTTCCAAAGTCAAAAAGAATTAGCCTAGAAATCTTAAAAAATAAGTATTCACTTATATATTATTATTCAAATTTTCAACATTCCTAAAAAGCCTGAGAATTTTATTTCAAAATCTATAAAAACCTACATTTTGTTTTAAATTTTCTGAAATCTTTTAAAATTCGAAATTATTACAAATTTCTTTTTTTAGAAGTTTTAAATATCTTTCAAATGATTCGAATTTTTGCTTAATGTTGTTTCCAGCAAAATTCAAATCATTGCCTTAAAATCTTCCAGATTTTAAAAAATTTTTGGAATCTTTTGAAATGTTTTTAACTTTTTTCAAACATTATCATAAAATTAATTTTTCAAAGTCAAAAAACATTAGTCTAGGAATCTTCAAAAATATTATATACTAAACAAATCTACATTTTGTTATAAATTTTCTGAAATCTTTTAAAGTTTGAAATTATTACAAATTTCTTTTTTACAGAAGTTTTAAATATCTTTTAAATATTTCGAATTTTCCCTTATTTTTTTTTAATTTAGCAAAATTAGAATAATTGCCTGCAAATTTTTTTTAAAAATCTTTTGAGATGTTTTTAATTTTTTTCAAATATTATTTTAAAATTAATTTTTCAAGGTCAAATAACAATGAAAATTTATCTAGGAATCTTAAAAAAATGTATTAGCTTATATATTATCATTCAAATTTTCAGAATTCTTGAAAAGCCGGAGAATTTTATTTCAAAATTTTCAAAAATCTACATTTTGTCATAAATTTTGTGAAATCTTTTAAAATTTAAAATTATTACATATGTCTTTTTTCAAGAAGTTTTAAATGTCTTTCAAATAATTCGAATCTTCCCTTAATTTTTTTTTAATCCGGAAAAATTAAAATAATTTCCTGAAAATCTTCCAGAGTTAAAAAATATTTGAAAATCTTTTGAGATATTTTTAAATTTTTTCAAACATTATTTTGAAAATAATTTTTCAATCTCAAAAAGCATTAGTCTAGGAATCTTAAAAAATAAGTATTTACTTATATATTATTATTTAAATTCTCAAAATTGTTCAAAAGTCTCCGAATTTTATTTTAAAATCTTAAAAAATCTACATTTTGCTTCAAATTTTCTGAAATATTTCAAAGTTTGAAACTATTATAAATTTTTTTTCTGGAAGTTTTAAATATTTTCCAAATTATTCGAATTTTCCCTTAATTTTTTTTTAATCCGGCAAAATTAAAATAATTGCCTGAAAATCTTCCAGATTAAAAAACTTTTTTTTAATTTTTTGAGATGTTTTTAAATTTTTTCAAACATTATTTTAAAATTAATTTTTCAAAGTCAAAAACATTAAAAATTGTCTAGGAATTAAAAAAAAATGAGTTATCTTACATATTATTATTATTCAAATTTTCAAAATTCCTAAAAAGCCTGCGAATTTTATTTCAAAATCTTCAAAAATCTATATTTTGCTTTAAATTTTCTGAAATCTTTTAAAGTTCGAAACTATTACAAATTTTTTTTTCAAAAGTTGTCTAGGATTCTTTGTAAATTTTAAATTATTTTCGAAACTTCTTCAGAACTTTTGTCCTGCAAAATAATAAAAATTTACTTCAAATTCTCCAGAAATAAAATAATTGTCTAAAAATCATCCAGATTCTTTTTTTAATTTAAAATTTTTTTAAAAAGCCTGAGAATTTTATTTCAGTCTTCAAAAATCTACATTTTGTTTTAAATTTTCTGAAATATTTTAAAGTTCGAAATGATTACAAATTTCTTATTCCCAGAAGTTTTAAATATCTTTTAAATAATACAAATTTCTCTTAATTTTTTTTAATCCGGCAAAATAAAAATAATATCCTGAAAATCTTCCAGATTCTTTTTTGAAAATTTTGGTAAAAAAATTTAACATTTTTTTTTTAATAATTACTTACAGACTCCAGAGATCGACTTCCGGTCCATACTTTTTCCCACAGATAAAAAGTTCCGGTGCAGCATATTCTGGTGATCCACAGTGAGTTTTTAACAATTCATTATTGTTGCATATATTACTCAATCCAAAATCTTTATTAAAAAAGGAATAATATTATAATAAAAATTACTTTTCAATTACTTGATTAATTAAGTAAATAATCATTATTTACAGGCCTCAGACTCTAAATGCTTTTAAAACAATATACAATTGTTATAAAATAATAAAAATTTTTTAAAATGTTTTGAAAATGTTTGCTATTTTTAAAAAGTTGCTTCGTTAAAAAAAGTTTGAGGTCTGTATTTAATTATCATTTTTTAGAATTTCGAAACCAACCGACGATTTTAATGCGTTCTTTTCTGGAATCTTGTAGCATGATGTTATCCATTTTCAGATCTCTGAAATAAATATAAATTGAAAATGCAATTTGCAGGAACCGACATTATAAAATTAAAAGTTTTGAATTCAAACTTTTTGGGGTTCCAATTAGGTGTTAGTGTTCTCGACTCGAGTCTCTAGGATCAGATCGAGGGTTCGCGTCCCGTCACAAATATATTTTTTTTTCTCGCTAAACGAGATTTGACCACCAAATATTAATTTTTCTTTAAAGAAATCCACATTTTTCCCTTTTTTCAAGCAACTTTCTTTTTTTAATACTTTTTTCGCTTAAAAATTGTACTACTTTGTTAAACATTCATGTTATTAGTATAAAAAAATAGGTAAATTTTGAAGCAAAAATGGAATAATTACACTTGCAGTTAAAATTTTAAATAGATTCTTCAAAATTAATTTTTTAAATTAAAAATTAAACTATTTTGTGCAAAATTCGTTTTTTGGGTTAGAAATCAAATTTCTAAACTGCAAATTTGATATTTCCATTTTTTCTTCAAAATTGCTAGCTCTTTTTTTTAAATTGGTCTTGTTGCTCAGAAATATAACAATTTTGTAAGAAATGAAATGTTTTTGGTATCAAATAAAAAAAAATTTTGTTTGAATGATCAATTTTTAACATAGAAATGTCAACTAATTGGATGAAATTTAAAGTTCTTTGTTAGAAAATTAATTTCTTTTTGTTGAAGATTGAAATATTTTGTTAAAAATTAATTTTTTCCTTTCAAAGTTAACTATTTTGTTGAAAGTGAGTTCCCTTTCTTTGAAAGTAATAAATAATTAATAATTAATTTATTAATTATTAATTTTCTTCAGAATTGAACCATGTTCCTTTTGTTTGAAATTTTTTTTTCTTCATTTGTTTTATTTTTGGTGGAAAATTAATCATTTTTAGTAGAAAAATTAACGAATAAATTTTTCATGGAAAAATAACCATTTTTGGTTGAAAATTAAACTATTTGGTTGAACTATTTTGTTAAAAATTTATTTTATTGGTCGAGAATATAATTATTTTATGGAATATCTGTTACTTTTTGTTTGAAAATTAAATTTTTTAAATTGAAAATTTATCGTTTTTAGTTAAAAATTTATATATTTTTTTGTAAATTCAAATTTTTTGTACAAAATTATTATTTTTGGTTACAATTTAACTGCTTGGTTGAAAGTTGAATTAATTTGTTAAAAATTCATTTTTAGATTCGAAGATGCACTCCATTTATTGAAAAATTAACTATTTTGTTAAAAATTTGTTCTTTTATAGTTGAAAAATAATTTTTTTAACTGGAATTTTAACTATTTTATAATATATAAATCTATAATAGGTGTTTAAAATTAAACTATTTGGTTAGAAATAACTTTTTTTAATTCAAAAATTTTGTTAAAAATTGGACCTTTTTATTTTAAAGTTATTTCAAAAAAAAATAAAACTGCTTTGTTAAAAATTATTTTGCTCTTCGTGAAAAATTAACTATTTTGTTAAAAATTAAATTATTTTGTTCAAAATTGAGCCAGGTTCCTTTTCTTTGAAAGTTCGATTATTGAAAATTCATTTTGTTCGTTAAACATTAATCTATTTTCTTAAACATTAGTTTTTCTTTCAAATAAAATTTTAAATATTAATTTGTATGGTCGAAAATTTAATTATTTTTTGCCATATTTTCCTTTTTTGTTTAAAAATTAATTATTTTAAATTCAAAATTGATTTATTTAAAAATTTATATGTTCGAATTTTTTGTAAAAAATTATTCTTTTTGTTTAAAATTGAACTTTATAGTTGAAAGTGGAACTACTTTCTTAAAAATTTATTTTCTTCGTTGATGCTCCATTTCTTTTGTTTAAAATTTTATTTTTTTCGTATAAAATTAAGAAATTTTGTTTAAAATTTAAATAATTTGCTAAAAATTTTACTTTTTGGTTGAAAATTGTGTTTCTGGATAAAAATTTAATCCTTTTGGATTGAAAATTTAACTCTGCTAAAAAAATCGAATTTTTGCTTCAAAAATTCAATTAATTGATTTAAAATTATTGTTAATTATTTACCTTTTTGTTTTAAAATTCAACTATTTGATTGAAGATTCATCTATTTTCTTAAAAATTTATTTTATTCGTCGAAAATTTAATTATTTTTTGGAATATTTGTTCTTTTTTGTTTGAAAATTAAAATTGTTTAAATTAAAAATTGATTTTTTTGGTTAAAAATTCAATAATTTATTTAAAAAGTTATATATTTTTTTGTAAATTCAAATGTTTTGTAAAAAATTATTCTTTTTGTTTGAAAATTGAACTTTGTAGTTGAAAGTGGAACTACTTTCTTAAAAATTTATTTTCTTCGTTGATGCTCCATTTCTTTTGTTTAAAATTTTATTTTTTTCGTATAAAATTAAGAAATTTTGTTTAAAATTTAAATAATTTGCTAAAAATTTTACTTTTTGGTTGAAAATTGTGTTTCTGGATAAAAATTTAATCCTTTTGGATTGAAAATTTAACTCTGCTAAAAAAATCGAATTTTTGCTTCAAAAATTCAATTAATTGATTTAAAATTATTGTTAATTATTTACCTTTTTGTTTTAAAATTCAACTATTTGATTGAAGATTCATCTATTTTCTTAAAAATTTATTTTATTCGTCGAAAATTTAATTATTTTTTGGAATATTTGTTCTTTTTTGTTTGAAAATTAAAATTGTTTAAATTAAAAATTGATTTTTTTGGTTAAAAATTCAATAATTTATTTAAAAAGTTATATATTTTTTTGTAAATTCAAATGTTTTGTAAAAAATTATTCTTTTTGTTTGAAAATTGAACTTTGTAGTTGAAAGTGGAACTACTTTCTTAAAAATTTATTTTCTTCGTTGAATCTGCATTTATTTGGTTCAAAATTGTATTTTTTTGAATAAAATTTAAAAATTTTGTTAAAAATTTTAATAATTTGCTAAAAATTTTACTTTTTTGTCGAAAATTGTCTTTTTGGATAAAAATTTATTTCTGTGGGATTAAAATTTTAATTCTTCTGAAAAATTCGACTTTTTGGTTTGAAAATTTAAATAATTGATTTTAAATTATTGTTAATGATTTACCTTTTTGTGTTAAAATTCAACTAATAAAGTGAAGATTTAATTATTTTTTGGAATATTTGTTCTTTTTTGTTTAAAAATTAAATTTTTTCAAATTAAAAATTGATTTTTTTTATATAAAAATATTTTTTAATTTAGTTAAAAAGTTATATATTTTTTTGTAAATTCGAATTTTTTGTAAAAAATTATTCTTTTCGGTTAAAAATTTAACTTTATAGTTGAAAGTGGAACTATTTTGTTAAAAATTAGTTTTCTTCGTTGAAGCTCCATTTATTTGGTTCAAAATTTCTTTAAAAATGAAATTCAGGAATTTGGTTAAAAATTTAATTAATTACTTAAAAAATTACTTTTTTGTTAAAAAATGTTTTTCTGGATAATAATGTAATACTTTTGGACTGAAAATATAACACTAAATAATTTCGTGTAAATTATTAAACTTTGATGATAATTAAAACTTTTTTATTAATGGAAGGAAAAATTCTTGTTTTTGGTAAAAAAATTTGTTGTTGTAAACTGGCGTAATTGGTTGAAAAATAAACTATTTAGCTGAAAATTCATTGCTTTTGTTAAAAATTAATTTTTAAACTGAAAATTTAACTTTTCTATTTTCGGTCGAAAATTTAAAAATTTGGTTTAAGCTTTATTCAATTTTCTGTCAATATCTCTTTTTGGTAATAAATTAATTTCCTTGGTTAAAATCTACCTCATTCATTGAAAAGTTAACTAATTTATTAAAAATTCGTCCTTTTATTGTTAAATATTAATTTTGTTAACTAAAAATTTCACTATTTTATAATTAGTAGAAAATTCATCGTTTCTAGTAAAAAATTCAACCATTTGCTTAAAATTTATTATATTAAAATTTCGCTAAATGTTTGATCATTTTTAATAAAAACTCAACTATCTAAATAAATAATAATCTTTTTTTAAAATTTCAACCCTTTTTTCGCAAATGCAACTATTTCGTTTCTGGCTCAGGTCCTAGCGTTCTCGACTCGAGACTCTAGGGTCAGATCGAGGGTTCGCGTCCCCTCAGAATGATATTTTTTTTCCTCATCAATCGAGATTCAACCACGAAAAAATGAACTTTTCTTCAATCCTACTTAAGAAATGGCCCAAAAAAAAATTAAACGCACATTAAAGAGAATTTTATTTCCTCGCGGTTTCTGGGAGAATATAAATTTTCTGAGTGGGTCGACAGACAAGGCGAGTCGTTCGTTAGCGCCGGAGGACTTTCGTGCAATTTACGTATGCAGTTAGTCGTTGGTTGGTAATAAAACTTTTTTACACTTGGCGGCAAGTTTCGCACTTGAAAGCGAGGGTGAGAAATGGACAGTTATAGAGGCGAGTGGAGGAGGATGGAGTGAGACAAAGATAGGAATGGACAGAAATTTCGACAGAGAGAGAGGAAGAAACCTGGTGGCGGGGGGGGGGGGGGTAAAGACTAAAGAGCAAGGGGGTAAAGGTAAAAAATAAAAGAGAATGAAATAAAAAAAAGATAAGTTGAGTAATTTACAACAATCGTAAATGTAAGCGCAAGCGCAGCCTTTTGATTCATTGTGATTGCCTAACGGAACCATCGCGAAAATTTACTCTCGCTGCCAGAACCGAAAGTCAGAAACACATGACGACTGTATCATTGGACCCATATACAACCTGCAATTTGGCAAAACTTCTTGTGGACGAAATGTCCGCCCTGTGGCCACTTTTAATTTTTACATGGATCGTTAAGAATTTTTTACAAGAATTTTATCTATCTTTTTCTATCTCCTCTTCTCTCTCACACTCTCTCATACATCTATCAAAGTCTATCTTTAACGATACCCTCTTCTCAATGTCATCCTTTCCTCCATCTATTATTATCCATCTTTTTCTATCTCTTTTATGCTACATTCTCTGCTATCTTTTACGCTCGCCTCTGCTCTATTTTAAATATTATGCAATTGGAATTCAAGTCTCTTTTTTCCAATACCCTCTTCCTAATTTCATCCTTTCCTTTATCTATTAATGTCCATCTTTTTCAATCTCTTTTATTCTACATTCTCTGCTATCTTTTTTACTCTCCTCTTCTCTATTTCAACTATTATCCAATTTAAATTTAAGTATATTTTTCCAATACCCTCTTCTCAATGTCATCCTTTCCTTCATCTATTATTCTCCATCTTTTTCTATCTCTTTTATTCTACATTCTCTGCTATCTTTTTCACTCTCCTCTTCTCCAATTCAACTATTATTTAATTTAAATTTAAGTCTTTTTTACCAATACCCTCTTCTCAATCTCATCCTTTCCTTGATCTATTAATATCAAGCTTTTTCTATCTCTTTTATTCTACATTCTCTGCTATCTTTTTCACTCTCCTCTTCTCCATTTCAACTATAATTCAATTTAAATTTAAGTCTTTTTTACCAATACCCTCTTCTCAATCTCATCCTTTCCTTGATCTATTAATATCAAGCTTTTTCTATCTCTTTTAATCTACATTCTCTTCTATCTTTTTCAAACTCTTCTTCTTTATCTCATCCTATACTACATCTGTCATCGTCTATCTTCTTCTATCTCTTTGTCGATCTAAATTTACATCTATCTTTT
>JAAAKG020006228.1:0-46536 GCA_010014905.2 Druon quercuslanigerum | reverse complement strand
TCGACCGCTCGCTCGAGTTAAGGAATTAGATAGATATAAGACTTTATGTAAATAGTTGTAAATATTTGTAAATATTAAGGTTGAAACTTTCTTTTTGTTGTTTAATATGTAAGCGGAAATATTGTAAGAACTGAAAATTTAAATATTGTATTTTTTGCTCGAAATTGATCTTTTACAGTTAAAAATGCATCTATTTGCTTTATAATTAAACTACTTTGTTATAAATTAATTTTTTTGGTTACAAATTAATTAAGTTAGAAAGTACAAAAAGTTATAAAAAAAAGTGAGTGCGAGAGCAAATAAGGAAAGGGTAATTTGGGGATATGAGTGTAAATTAAGTTATGGAAAGTAGGGAAAGTAGTGAAGGGTAGTAAGGAAAATGAAGAAAGCAAAGAAGGAGAGTTGATGGTAGAAAAAGTAGGATAAGTTAGAGGAGCATAACTAGGGAAGGTAAGGGGATATTAGAGTCGGCGAAATAAGAAGAAATTATGGGAGGAGAATTAGAGTAAGTCAGGAGTAATTAGGAGAAGAGAGGGAAAATTATGAAAGGGGTGTTGGGGTAGTGAGGGTGTAGAATGATGGGATATGTGGAGTGGTGACGTTGGAGAAATTATGGGTGGGATTGTACAAAGAAATGTGGGGTAAGGAAGGTGTGTAAGTGATGGGAAGGTGAGTGGGGGTAATGAAGATAGGAGAAGTAGCGGAAATGAGAGGAGAAAAAGTGTGGAAAAATGTTGGGTGAGGAAGTAGGGCAAATTATGGGAGGGAGAGTAAGGGGATATGAGGGGTGGGAAGTAGTAGAAGTGACTAAAGTTGTGGAGGGGTTGGCTGTGGAAGTGAGAAGAGGGGGAATTAGAGGAGGAAGAAGTTGGAGAAGGGAGGAAAATCAAAGTTTGCAGTGTGTGGAGTAAAAGTAGGAGAAATAAGGGAAGGAATGCTTTAGAAAATGTAGGGTGGAGAATTTTAGAAAAATTTGAGATTTGCAAGTAAGGAAAATTGTAAAAAAGAAAGTAAAGTAAAACAAGGGTTGGGAAATAGTGAAAGTGAGGGGAACACTAATAAGGTAGTGCGCGTAATTTAACGAATGGGTAGGCTGGTAAAGGAAAGTTGGAGAAGGAGTGTTAGTTGGGAAGTGAGGAGGGGGGCAGATAGGGAACATGTTGGGGAAGGGAGGTAAAAAAATTAAAATAAAAAAAATTTTTAATTCTACCGATCATTTTTTAAACCTATTTTTTTAGCGCACGTAACTAATGCACTTCTTTTAGACATGGTATTCTATGCGATTGCTAAAATTGTTTAGTTTTTACCCACCCTATAATGTAGTGTCCCGGAAGTTTCACAGACGTACAATATGTGTGTAAGTTATTTTCTCAGATTAAAAAAAAGAATATAAATCATAATATTGTGTGGGTGTTAAGAAGCCTCAGAGTCAAAGTTCACCTAAGGATTCTTTTGAGAAGATCTCGGGTAATACTTTCTCTTTATGTGAGCCCCTTTCAATTTCTGAGGTCAGGCTGAATGTAGTCTCTGTGGCAATGTAGATTATGGAGGGTCGTGCAGACTGATTATCATAAAAATGCACAGCTTTCTGAATAGAAAGGTGCACATAATATATGATTTAAAAAAGTTTTAATTGGTGCGCAAAATTTTAAATTATAACCACGCTTTAGCTGAGGTCAAAGTGGATTTATGAATGTTTTAATCAAGGGCTTATATTAAAAACAATGAAAGTTAATATAATTAGTCTGCCGTCCGAAATAAAAAGTCTGCAGTGGCAAATTAACTTTATCATCTGAGCAACAATTTCAGCTTTTCAACCTGACATTTAAAAAATAGTACAAATAAACTACAATGATTATTAAAATTTCAGTAAAAAAAAGTTAGTTTCTAAAAAATCAAAATTTATATTTGTTTATCTCAGGATTTACAGCCTTTCCCCTATTCCTATTTATTCCTCTTGAAACTCAGTAAGACATTCCAAACTATTTTCGGTTGAAAGTGAACTTATTTGTTGAAAATCAAAGTCTTATTAAAAATTAGCCTTTTTGATGGAAAATTATATTATTTTCTTTGAAAATTCAACTACTTGGTTGAAAATTAACTTTTTGATTGAAAATTCATATTTCCGGGTTGAAAATTCTACGGTTTTCTACCAAATTTGTCTTTTTGATTTCAAAATTTAAACGTATTTTAGTAAAAATATTAACTATTATATTTGTCGTTAATAATTAATATATTTTGGACGAAAGTTGAACTGCTTTGTTCCAAACTCCTTTTTTTGGTTCAAAATTCTTTAATTGCGGTAAAAATTTATTTCTTTGGTGGCAAATTGATTTATTTTCTTCAAAATTTATTTAGTTTTGCAAGAAATTAATTTTTTTTTAATAAAAATTTAAATATTCAATGTATGGTTACAAATTAACAGTTTTTTTAATTCGTATTTCTAGGATGAAAATTCAACTATTTTGATAAAAGTTTTTGAATTAAAATTAAAATCTGTTCTGGTTAAAATATCAACTATTACAATTTTTGAAAAAAATAATATTGTGTTACCAAATTAATTTAATTGGTTGAAAGGTGAACTATTTTTTTAGAAGTTCATGTTTTTGGTTCATAATTTACCATGTTTGGTAAAAATTGATCTGTTTGGTTGAAATTTGAACTATTTGTCGAAATTTTTCTTTTTATTGGAATATTAATATTTGTGACTAAAAATGTAACTTTTCCCTTTGGTTGAAAATTCAAGTGTTTTATTAATTATTCGTCTTTTTTGTTAAAAAACTCAACGTTTTCGAAGAAAGTTTAACATTTTGGTTTAAATTTCAACTATTTTGGTAAAAAATAACTTTTTTAATTCAAGACTTTTTTTGGCTAAATTTAACTACTTTTATTACAAATTAAAATCTCTGTTGGTTAGCTATTAACATATTATATTTTTCGTTAAGAATTTTTTTCTTCTTGTTGAAAATTCTACTTACTTTGTGTAAAGTTAAATTGCTTTGTTACCAAATTTATTGTTTTGTTGTTTAAAATTCATCAAGTTAGGTGAAAATTTACCTTATTGGTTGAAAATTAACTATTTTATTGAAAATTTATCTTTTTTAAAGAGAAATTTAACTATTTGGTATAATATTGATATTTTTTTGTTACTTATTAATAATTTGGTTAAAAATTCGACTTTTTTTAATGTTGAAGTATTTGGTTGAAAATTATTTTACTTTTAACATTTAGCATTTTAGTTCAAAATTCATCTTCTCGTATGAAAATTTAATTATTTTGTTAAAAATTCGCTTTTTTGGGTCGAGATACAATTTTTTTAATAAAAAATTCAATTATTCTATTTTTGGTATTTTTTGGTAGAAAATTCAAATTTTAATAATATTCATATTTTTGGGAGGACAATTCAACTATTTTGTTAAAAATAGACCTTTTTTATTTTTATTTAAAATTTATGTTTATTATTTACGAATGAAATTATTTAATTTTTGAGTTAGTTGTTATTGTGGGTTTGGTTAAAAAATCATCAAGTTAAGTGAAAACTGATCTCTGGATGAAAAATTAACACTTTGTTGAAAATTCCTTTCCTTTTAAGATTTAACATTTTAGTTCAAAATTCATCTTCTTGCATGAAAATTTAATTATTTTGTTGAAAATTCGCTTTTTTGGGTTGAGATACAATTTTTTAAATTGAAAATTTAATTATTCCTTTTTTGGTATTTTTGGTAGAAAATTCATTTCATTCATTTCATATTTTTGGGATGAAAATTTAACTATTTTATTAAAAATAGAACTTTTTTATTTTTATTCAAAATTTTTATTTATTATTTACGATTTAAACAATTTAATTTTTTAGTTGGTTGTTATTGTGGGATGGTTAAAAAATCATCAAGTTAAGTGAAAACTGATCTCTGACTGAAAATTCACAATTTTTGGAAAATTCTTTTTTTTTTAAATAATTTTCTCAACTAAAAATTTAAATATTCTATTTTTTGTTAAAAATGTATCTTTTCTTATTGAAAATTCAAGAGTTTGTTTCAAAATGCATTTTTTTTCCTAATTCGTCTATTTTGATAGAAAAGGCGTGTAGTCCGAAATTAATTGAAAAATTTATTCTTATAATCATAATGTATCATTTATCAACACAGACTGAGTACTGACTTCATAAAATAGGAAGCCATTACAATTTTTTTCTTATTTTTTTAATACTCTAAAAAAAATGTTTTTAGATCAAAGCAGTTGTCTTTTTTGATATCAATGAAAATTCGGCTGAATAAAAAAAAAATTTCTTGATTCAACAAAGTATTTGATTGATCCAGACAATTTTTTATTGAATCTACTAAATAATCAATTTACAAAAATATTTGGTTTAAACAACCAAACATTTAGTTGGGTCAGACGAATACTTTTTTGTCCATAAAATAAACATACAATACGGTAAAAGCAAACAATAACCTGGTTGATTCTGTAAATACTGAGTTCATTTTTTAAGATAAAATTCCCTAGAACGGGCACGTCCGAATCTCTTTTCTGTTGCCAATTCACGTTAATCCAATAATAGCGAAAAGTAAGGAAGAAGCTTCTTTTCTTTTTACTCGCCAATTCTTTTTTCCGCTGTTACGTAAAAAGCTTTCAGGTAGTTGGAATTTTCTTTTTGATTTTTTCTGGAATACTTTAAGATTGCAAGCGCTCTACTTATGGTGAAAGTTGGGCAGAACGTATAGTGCCAGTGGACGTGAGGTCTGCTCAAGGAAGCGGAAGATCGATTCCCTATTTGAACCCGATAAAGCTGAGAACCAATTCCCCCGAGTCCCTGGGGGCTCAAAGTATTCGAATTGTTGGATTTGACGTACAGAGCGATTTTCAAAGTGATGGAAGCAAGAAAGAAGTAATTCTGATCGATATGGAATTAAAAAGTCTACATCATATATGTACCGAATTTTCAACCAATTTTCTATGTAAAAGAACGAATGATCAACAAAACAGTTTTATTTTTGGCAAAAAATATATGAATTTTTAAAAAGATGATTAAACTTTCAAGAAAATACACTCAACTTCTAGTTAAGTCAAAGCTCAGTTATGTCAACGATCAGATATTTCAAAACGCACCGCTCAGTTATTTCACATTTTACATCCCCTCCACTTAGCAACACGTGACACATAGCAGTACAGACACAGATACACGCGGCACACGTATAAAGCGCACTCGTTCATCTTCTCCGACCCAATAGACATTGGTGAGGTTAAGGGGAATTTGACGTAACTCAACTGTTTTCATTTCAAAGGCTTTGACTTAACTGGAAGTTGAGTGTAGTTGAGTTTTCAACTAAAATTATTTGCACCAAAATAGATCAATTTTCAAACCAAAAAGACAAATGTTTAATACAATAGTTGAATTTTCAACTAAAATTATGAATATTTAACAACAAACATTTTATCGAAAAGTAAATACTTTTCAACGAAACAGTTGAATTTTTAACCGCAAAATATGAGTTTTTCTTGCCAAAAAGTTAATTATTAACCAAATGGTTGATTTTTATACCAAAATAATAGCATTTTAAACGCAAAAATACAAATTAAAAAAAAATAATTTTTAACCATAAGTGGAATAGTTAAATGTTCCGTTAAAAAATTAATGTTCAACAGTAAGAAAACGAATTTGTAAATATATAAATAAATTTGCAACCAAAGAGATAAATTTTTACCTAAATTGAAGAATATTGAACGAAAAAAAACAAATTTAGCTGAAAAAAACCATTTGTCTATAAACCAGTTGAATTTTCAACCCGATGGAAATAGTTAAATTTTTAATCAATAAAATAAAATTTCGATGAAAAATTTAATAAGTTCAGAAGAACCATTTTTTCAGAATTTAAGAGGCCGAGAATAGTTAATAATTTAATAAGTCATAAAAAATGAATGAACAAAAGTTATCTTTCCTGGTTGGCAATGTTTAGCTCATTTAAATCTAGAGTTTCATTATAAAATGTGAGAAAAATTAACGTGTCGTTAAAATTAACTGAAAATTAATACTATTTATCAGTTGTTTAAACAATTCCTATAAGAAATTTCCCAGTTTGGATATTTTTCAGCGAATAGGCTCAACTTTTTTTTACAAAATAAACTAAGTGAATCCGTCAGAAAACTTTTTGCTATAATACGTTACAAATTTATAATAATGAATTATTATTTATACAAATTTCATTAAAAAATTCAAAGTTTAGCTGTTTTTCCACAAATACGTCAACGGAATTCAGTATTAGTCGATTCCGTAAACAAAAATGTTGAGCGTATTCGGTGAAAAATAGCCAAAGTTTAAATTTGTTTATGAATATTGTTTAAATAATTAACAACTGTTGACAGTTTAAAAAGTATAATAGCGAAAAGTTATCGCAAATACATTCTCAGCTATTTGTGAAAGAAATGAAGCGTATTAGTTGAAAAACAGCCAATCTCTGAATTTGGTTACAAATATTTTTTAAATAATTGGAAATTGTTGTGGAAAATTTTACTATTTTGTTGATAGTTAGTCTTTTTTGGTAAAAAATATTTCTTCTTAGTCGAAAAATTACCTTTTTGGTTCAAAGATAAAATATTTGGTCAAATCTTGAAACCTTATGGAGAAAATTAATTTTTTAAAACTATTTATTATTTTGGATTGAAAATTCATTTTCAATGGTAGTGAAGTGATTTTTTTCAGATAAAAATAAATTTTCTTTGCTAAAAACTTAATTTTTCTGGGTGAAAAGTAACTGTTTTATGTTGAATTTTTATTCTTTCTGTTTAGAAATTCGACCATTTGGTAGTTGAAAATTCAGCAGCCTTCAAAAAAATTCATCTTTTGCCTTTAAAATTAAACTAATTGGTTGAAAGTTTAACTAGTTGATTATTAATGGAACGATTTGTTTAAAAGTTAATTTCTTAAATTAAAAATTCGTCATTTTTGGTTCAAAATTCATCGATTCTAGTAGAAAATCATTTTTTTAAAGAATAAATTAAAGTATTATGGTAGAAAAATCAACTAATTCGTAAAAAATTAATTTCTTTGTTGTAAGTTTATCCGTTTTGTTAAAAATTCTTCTCTTTTGCTGCCATTTTTTTGTAGAATAAGTTAAAAATTCAAATAATTGGTTAAAAATTAACTTCTTTGTTGAAAGTTCAACTCTTGTTAAAAATTTGTTTTTTTTTATGTTAAAAATGTATCTGTTTTTGTACAATAATTTTTTTATGGAATAAATTAAACTATTTTGGTAAAAAAACACAATATTTAGTTAAAAGTTAATCTGTTTGTTGAAAATTTAACTGTTTGTTAAAAATTAGTCTTTTTGGTAGAAAATTAAACTTTTAGTTGAAAGTTTAACTGTTTTTATGAATTTTGAAAAATTTTGTAAAAAATTAACTCTTTTCTTAAAATTTTTAGTGGAAAATTCTATTATTTTTGTTGAAAATTCAACTACTTTGTTGAAAATATCTTCTTTGTTAAAAATTTATATTTTCAATTTAAAATTTTAACTCTTTTCTTGACCATTCACCATTTTTGCTTGAATTCACGGTTTTTGATTTCAAATTAAAATCTGTTTTAGTTGTAAATTCACGAATTTTGTTAATAATGTGTCTTTTCGTAGAAAATTCAACTACTTTGTTGAAAATACCTTCTTTGTCATAAATTTATATTTTCAATTTGAAATTTTAACTCTTTTGTTGACAATTTACCATTTTTGCTTGAATTCACGGTTTTTGATTTAAAATTAAATTTGTTTTTGGTTGAAATATCAATTATTACAATTTTCGTTCATAATTTTTTGCTGTTATACAATTAATTTACTTGGTTAAAAGTTGAACTAAGTTGTTAGAATTTCTTTTTTACAAAGTTCATCAATTTTGAGTGAAAATTGATTTTTTTGTTTGAAAATTCAAGTGTTTTTTTTAAGATTGATCTTTCTTGGTTGAATTAAACTTCTTTTTATTTAAAATTGAAATCTGTTTTAGTTGAAAATTAAACTAGTTGGTTGAAAATTCATGAATTTTGTTAATAATGTGTCTTTTTGTAGGAAATGAAACTTCTGAAAAAATTCAACTATTTGGTTGCAAATTAACTGGTTGGCTAAAAATTTATCTTTTGGAGTAGAAAATTCAAGTATTTCAGTTAGAAAGCCAACTAATTGGTAAAAAATAAACATTTTATTCCCTTTGCTGAAAATGTTCTTATTTAAATTTCCCTGAAATGTAACTTTTAAGTTGCGGGTTGTCAGCTGTGAGTTGGTAGTTGTAAGTTTTTAGTTGTGAGCTGTTAATTTTAAGCTGTTTATTTTTTAGGTGAAAAATCAACGATTTTAGTTAGAAAGCCAACTAATTGGTTAAAAATAAACTTTTTTATTGAAAATTCCCTTTGCTGAAAATGTCCTTATTTAAATTTCCCTGAAATGTAAGTTGTAAGTTGTCGGTTGTCAGTTGTGAGTTGGAAGTTGAAAGTTTTTATTTGTGAGCTGTTAATTTCAAGCTGTTATTTTTTATTTGAAAATTCAACTATTTTAGTTAGAAAGCCAACTAATTGGTTAAAAATAAACTTTTTCATTGAAAATTCCCTTTGCTGAAAATGTCCTTATTTAAATTTCCCTGCAATGTAAGTTGTGAGTCGTGGGTTGCCAGTTGTGAGTTGGAAGTTGTAAGTTTTTAGTTGTGAGCTGTTAATTTTAAGCTGTTTATTTTTTATTCGAAAATTCAACTATTTTAGTTAGAAAGCCAACTAATTGGTTAAAAATAAACTTTTTTATTTAAAATTCCCTTTGCTGAAAATGTCCTTAATTGAATTTCCCTGAAATGTAAGTTGTAAGTTGTGGGTTGTTAGTTGTGAGTTGAAAGTTGTAAGTTTTCAGTTGTGAGCTGTTAATTTTAAGCTGTTTATTTTTTATTTGAAAATTCAACTATTTTAGTTAGAAAGCCAAATAATTGGTTTGAATAAACTTTTTTATTGAAAATTCCCTTTGCTGAAAATGTCCTTATTTAAATTTCCCTGAAATGTAAGTTTTAAGTTGTAAGTTGTCAGTTGCGAGTTACTTGAGTTATTTGTGAGTTACGCATTGTGAGTTTTTAGTTGTGAGCTGTTAATTTTAAGCTGTTTATTTTTTATTTGTTAATTCAACTATTTTAGTTAGAAAGCCAAATAATTGGTTTAAGTAAACTTTTTTATTGAAATTTCCCTTTGCTGAAAATGTCCTTATTTAAATTTCCCTGCAATGTAAGTTGTGAGCTGATTGCCAGTCAATTTTCACTGATTCAAACAGTGCGGATTCGGCGACTGAAAAATCAGCAACAAATGACTTTTTGAATCAGCCAATTTGAGTAACTGGCCAAATCAGTCAGTTTGACGGATTTGAACAGTCATTTTCACTGATATAGACTGTATAATTCACTGATTAAATCATTCATGTATGCCTCATTATAATTATTTAATAAAATGCAGGACTTCAATTAAGAATGTTAATATACAAATCAATTTCGTTTAAAGATATATTTTTATTCAAACTATATTTACCCCTTATGTTAACATCCTTTTTATAACGACTTTAATAACTGATAATATAATAATTTAAACTATTAATATTTATAATTTATTCAATACTGCAGATGCAAATATTTAAAATTGTTATATATTATTATAAAATAGTTATCTTCAGCTCTGAGTAAATGCATAAAATTTAAGGTCGGATCCTGCCTTGAGTTTTTTTCGAAAGTTTTTCAATAAGCTGTAAAGTGTGAGTTGTGAGTTGCGAGTTGCGAGTTACGAGTTACGAATTGCGACTTGTGAGTTACGATTTGCGACTTGTGATTTGCGTGTTGTGCGTTGTGAGCTGTGAGCTGTGAGCTGTGAGTGTTGAGTTGTGTGTTGTGAGCTGTGAGCTGTGAGTGTTGAGTTGTGAGTTGTGAGCTGTGAGTTACGCTCACTTCCCTATCTTGGAAGAAAGTACGATGGACAGTCCCCAGTTTTAATCCATCATTTTCCTAGAAAATAGGGATATAAATTAATTACTCGACGGGCATGCGAGTACAGAAGACAATTAGTAAATTCTGGTATTAACTCATCTTCACTGGACCGACGAAGCGTGATTTGTTTCCAGCTGATTGTGCAGATATCGGTTCAAACCGATTGCTCGAATTTGGAGACCGGAAATTTGCTCGATCACTTCCCCTCGTAAATAAGTACTGATATACGAACTCTGATTTTAACAAAAACGATAAAAGATCAGTTATTTCATGGGGAAAGAAAAACAAGGCAAATGTCGGCTTCAATAAGCCCCTGTTGGAAGTTATTGTTTCATAGGACTGCAATAAAAAAAATTAAACTAACTTTTTTATATCGGTGGGGCGGTATTGGTTTCAACAGAAGTTCGATAGATAATCAAATAAAACCGTAGAGACGGAAAATAATTGGTGGATTTGTTCAGTCGGAACCTTTCTCGCATTCATTATTTCATAATCGATCTCGTGCATTCCTGAGTGAAGTATATCATTGACTCGAAGTCTTTGTGTAATTTACACAGCTTAAAAGTTTCCCAATGTTAGTCATAAAATTATACACAAAGAAATTTTTAAATTAAAAAAAAAATTATATCACATTTTCTAGTAAAAAATGTATCCAATCATTTTGATCGTCAATCCTTGAAACTAAAATTTTTTAGCTTCAAAAGCCAAGTCAAAAATGTAGGTCAAAAATAAATTTGAATTTCTTTTTAATTAAGGGTTCTTTTTTCCTTTTTTGACTTGAAAGAAAGCTCAAATTTTTTCCTTTAAATATCTTCAGGTTAAAAAAACTAAATTCAAGTATTTATTCGTACAACTAAGCATCCAGTAGGTTTTAAAATATTATAGATTTATATTAAAAATTTTATTGCTAATATTGTACAATAATTTTTTATTGATAATGAGTAAACAGTTTTAAATTAAAATCGCCACTAATCAAAAATTGGTTCATATTTAAATATTGAAAATGTCAGGAAAATGTCTGAATTAAATCTGTGCGAATCGCAACATTGATTTTGAGAGCCTTGAAAAAATGTTTTATATTTATTAATTTATAATTTAATCATCATTTAATCATTCCAAATTTTTTGGTTTCTATTTTAAACGTAGAAAATTGTTTGATTTTTAAAGTTTTTCGAAATGATGAAACTTCAAGACAATGAAAAATTAAGAAAATAATTTTTCATATTTAAACCGTAAAAATTAGCAGATTTTAGAACTAGTCATTGAAAAATAAGTTATTTCTTATTTTAAATTGTTCCAAAATATTGTACATTTCAAACTCAAATTGAAAAATGAAAAAAACTGCGAATTGAAAAAATTAAAATTGTACAATTAAAAAAATTGGAATCACATCGATCTTGATTTGTGTGTTTTATTTAATTTTAAATTGATAATTCAATTTCAAAGGTTCTAAATTAAAAATTATTTCATTTTTAAATGTAAAAATTATTGTGAATTTATTTTTTCATCTTAGAAAAATTTGTTAAATAAATTTTAATGTTCAGTTATAATTTTTTTATATAATTAAAATTTTTAATTATATAATTCCGGAAGCTTTTACTCTGACATGTTCAGTTTTGTTTTCAATTTCATGCTGCAAAATTTGAATCGCTTTGAATTAAAAATTATATTAATTCAAATTTTTCAATTTTCAATAATTGAATTTTCAACGTTTTAAATGATAAATAATAGAGTTTCAACTCTTTTCTAATTAAATTGTCTAATTAAACAACATTTTAGCCTGAAAGTTCTAAATTTTAAGAGCTTATGATTTAAAATTTGTCTAGTTCAAATACTTTAAAATTCAAACTGTTCAATTCATGCCATTTGAAAAAAATATACAATTTAAATTTCTTTTCAATTTGTTTCATTTGGAAACTTTTTAATTCAAAATCGTATTGAATTTATTTTTAAGTTCCTGTCAAAATGGTTTTAGTTTTTCGTAAACATTTTTCCACTAAAGATACTAATAACATATAATAATGTAGAATAAAAAAATCTGGCCGCTGGGCGGGCACATTCTCATCGCGCCCGGCTCGCTTCCAAGTTGGGTGGGACTGACGTCATAACTGTACTCCTCACTTTACGATGACTCAATAATTATTTTGGACATGATTTTTACTCACAAAACACTTCTCGCATTAAGTTGATAGTTGGTCGTATACTTTAAACAATGAACAATATAAACAATAGAGTAGCCTCGGAACGCATTGAAACTTTGTTGGAGGAAAGGCATGCTTCTGGTAAAGGCAAAGGTAGAGGTGATGTATGGAGACTGGGTGTTTGGAATACTAGAGGGGTCAATTATTCTAAGAAAAGACAATAACAAGAAACAATGCTTGACAGAAAGCTAGATATCTTATGTGTTCCTGAAACAAACAATAAGGTATACAACAGTACAATAATAGAAAATGGGGAGTTAGAGAACGGACTCGAACTATAAAAGGAGCAAATAGCAAATCACATGGTTACCAAGGAGTCGGTCTGATTGTGAATGAGAGAGCAGCGCAGCATCTCAAGGATCATGGATTTATATCTCTCAGATTGTTGTGGGTTAAAATAAAAGTGAGAACCAGAAGATTATTTATCATGGCGTGTTACAAACCAGATGGCGGCGAAAGGATTGATGTAACAGACACTCTAAATGATACTATATAGGCACTTGCGATAGTGGGGAAAAAATCCTTCAAGTACAAGACATGAATGGATGAGTTGAAGCCTAATGCGAGGAATGAGAATGAATGCCAACCGGATACACCTATTAGTTTCAAAAATTAAGATAGATCAAGGATAGAGAAGAAAAAGAATTTAAAAAGCGAAACAGAGGTTAATCATGATAGAGTTTACGAAAACCGGAACTTCGAGAAGAATGTCAGAATAAGATATACGAATTTGGAATAAAGATATAGAGGGTGCATGCACTATGCTTCGGAAAATCATTGTTGGGAGTACGACTAAAGTGTGCGGTACTGCGGTCGTGGAAAGAATGTCTGGTGGTGTTTGGTGGGTGATGAAATCCACGTAGGATTGAAAATTAATATTTCTGGCTGAAAATTTATCTTTCTTTGTTGGAAATTTATCTCTCTTGACTGAAAATGAGCTTTTTTGGCGAACATTTAACTTTTCACTTTGAAAATAATTAATTTAACTCATTTCTAAAAAAAGTTGGATTTTTGAATTACAAGTTGAAATATTTGATTCGTTCCGCGTTAGTTTCGTAATTTCTCTCAAATGTCAGTGCTGCTTCAATTAAACAGACTTCCCTCACAGCTGTGATCGAATTATGTACTCTGACAGGAGTTGAAGATCAAATTAGGTCTCAAATGGCGCTTTCATCGACTTAGGAATCTAATTAAAAATCGTTGAAAAGTCACAAAGAAATTAGGGTTAATACGAGTAAGGGCCTGCTCATAAACTACGTTACCAATTTGATTGGAACCGGAGGCGGGTGGAGGTCACGCTAAAAATAAAGTTTGTTAACAGGGGGTTTAGTACATTTCCTGATGATAATTAGGCTTGTCCCCAGAAGGGATTGTGCCTAACGGCAAAATAATGGTAATGGCCCTACAATGGCACAGATCAATAATAAGTAAATTAACAGAACCTAATGAGAAATTTCAACTATTTTTGGCTAAAAGTTTTTTTTAATATTCAAAATTCTTTTACTATATTTTTGGTTGAAAATTCATCTCGTTGGGTTAAAAAGCTGGGTTCCAAGTTAAGCTACGTTGCTTTAATAATATTTTTTTTCAACTGAAAATATAATTATATTATTTTTGGTTGAAAATTTGTTTTTTTTTTAAATGCAACTGTTTGGTTAAAAATGTATCTGTTTTGAATAAGGATTCAACTATTTTGTTAAAATTGATCAATTTTTGGTAAAATATCAACTATTGCATGTTTCGTTGAGAATTCATCTTTTATGTTTGAAAAACCATAAAAATATTTTTTTTATTCTAAACAAAATTGTATTTGAAAATTAAGCTTTTCGTTTCTAAATTAACTTTTTAAAATGAAAATACATATTTTTGTTTGAAAAATCAATTGCTTGGTTTAAAGTAGAACAGCTTTGAAAAAATATATTTTTGTTAGTCAGTTCTAATTTAAATTTTTTGATGAAAATTCAGCTAGTTGGCTAAAAATTGAACTATTTATTTGAAAATTTATCTACTTTGTTTTGAAAATTAACATCAACATTAACCTGTGCCCCGGGATTTTGAAATTAACATGCAGTTTTAAATAAGGAAAGTTCAGTATTCAACAAAATGAAAAAAATACTTTTTTTTTTACTTTTTGTGAATTAAAGTTTATTTAATTGTTAAAAATACTCAAGCAATAATTTCCACTCAACATCTATATATCAGAATTTATTTTTATTCATTTATTTATTTTTATTTTTACATCAGAAAAATTTAAAAAATGGGGATATTGGGAAATAGTGGTTGCTCTTTGTTTATATTATTAAGAATTTTCTTACATAAAATCAGAACTATTGCATTTAAAACTGTTCAATTTCCTATTTAATATTAACACCATTTTTTGAATTTCATAATAGTTTTTTTCTTACACAGAATATTTTCAGGGCCTAAATCGTTTTAAATTTCAGACTATACAGGTTTTATGTATCGACCCCCTCCACTACTCAAACGAAAATAAAAAAAAAACATTTTCAACTGCATCGATAATATGCTTCAGAGCTGGGTAAAGAAGCTTCAATTTTTTAATATTTCAAATTAAAATATTGCATTTTCAACCAAAAATATGAACTTTCAAACAAGAACATGAATTTTCTAAAGGAAAAAACAAATTTTCTAAAAAAACACTTAAATTTTCAAGAATATAAATAAATTTGTAACTAAAATAATGAATATTCAATTAAAAAACAATTTTTTAATAGAGTTGTTTAAATTTGAATTAATCACGTAAATCCTTAAAAAAACAGATTAACTTTCAACAAAAGAGTAGAATTTTTAACCATAAATGATTCTACCGAAAGAGATGAAGTTTCGAATTGAAAAGATGGGTTTTAAAGAAAAGAGTTCAATATTTACATAAGAAATATTTTCCAATTATATCAACGAAATTGTTCAATTTTTAAATAAATTTTAACATTTTTAACCAAAATAGATGAACTTTCATCCAAAAAAAACGAATTCTCTACAAAAAACCGGAATTTTCGTACCGAATATTTGAATTTGCAAAAATAAACTTATTTTTTGACTAAATTGTTTAAATTTCTACTGAAATACTTACATATTTAAGAAGACGAAAAATTTAATAGTTTATATTTCATTTGAAAGATTTTGGATAAAAAACTGGGCTTAATATAAACAAAAAATAAAATTTTTAACAAAATAGTTAAATCCTTTACGGAAAAAGATTAATTTTCAAACAAACAGTAAAATTTTTACCCAAAATAGATTAGGAGTCTACCAAAAGAAGTAAATTTTAAAATCGGAAAGATGAATTTTAAACAAAAATGTTGAATTTTGAACCAAAAGAATGAAAAAAGATTTCTATCAAAATAGATGAACTTTCATCTCAAAAAAGAAATGAATTTTCTACAAAAAACTGGAATTTTCGTACCGAATATATGAATTTGTAAAAATAAAGGTATTTTTAAACTGAATTGTTAAACTTTCTACCAAAATACTTAAATATTTAAGAAGACGAAAAATTTAATAGTTTATATTTCATTTAAAAGATATTTCGATTTTTAATAAAAACGGGGTTAAATATAACAAAAAAAAAAAAAAAATTTTTAACAAAATAGTTAAATCCTTTACGAAAAAAGATTAATTTTCAAACAAACAGTAACATTTTTACCCAAAACAGATTAGGAGTCTACCAAAAGAAGTGAGTTTTAAAATCGGAAAGGTGAATTTTAATAAAAAAATGTTGAATTTGAACCAAAAGAGATTTTGCGGCTAAGAAAAAAAATATTGTAACAAAATAGTTGAATTATCTACCAAAATAGATGAATTTTCAACAAAAAATGTAAATTTTCAAAGAAGAACTTTCATGTTCTATCAGAAAGACGATTTTTAAATTTAACGAAATTTAACGAATTTTCAGTTTAAAAATTCAACTGTTTTGTAGAAAACACGTCTTTTCGGGAAGTGGAAAAAGTAAGATAGATGGAAAATGTAAAGGAATTGCGAGGAAGAGAAAATTAACTTGAAAGATAGATGGATGAGGGAAGGTAAGCTTGGCTTAGTTCACGACTAGCTACACATCTGCGGAATGTTACTTCAGTTCCCGGGTATAGTAGGGTATTATTATTTTTATCATGTACTGCCATATACTTTCACGAGGCGTATTTGCGAAATTACAAAGCTAGACACATAAAAGGTAAAAGTATAAATGTATAAACATGTTTTTGTGAGCCTTACCGTATTTTATTTAGCTTTATCTTTAATGTGGCCAGTTATTTTTTTCCTCCTAAAACCGAAGAGTGAGAAGTGATGACTGTAATAATGCTCTTCTGATGAAAAAAAATTTCTGAATTACCTACGATTCCGCCCATAAAATGTGTAAGCAATTGAAGGGGGTTCATGCAAAAAATGCAGTTGGTAAGATGGTGGAGAGAGGGGCTCATTGAGGTAAAAAAATTCATTTTTAGTCAAGAAAAATGGAATATTCAAAAAAAAAATACACTGAAATCTCGCCTATTTCAATTTGCATCTATTTCAAGTTCCTAATACTCGGCTATTTCAAATTGCGCAATTCTTCACCTCCCACCATGGTCTCTGTACGGTCTTGGCCTAGTCAGTGATTGAACAATTAAAAAGAGACATTAAGAGCGCGCTTTTTGGTACATGTGCAGTTGAAAAAGTTGCAGCTAATAAACGTCGCTTAACAAAAATTACCTGATGACTCAAGGTAGAGGTCCAGCCTTGCAATCCTCTAATCTTTAAGTTTTTCGATTCTTGAAATAGAAAAGACTTCGCTGTTGTTACATTTTCAACCAAAGTGATAAATTTTCAATAAAAAATTAATTTTCAACAAGAATTATAATACACTCCAGCTTGAATAAGAAGAAACTTGATTTAAGCCTTCCCATAACGGCCCTGACTGTTCACGTTTGGAAAGTCTGGATTTTAGCAGAAGGTCTGAATCAAAACCGGGCTTAAATCCAAGTTGGAGTGTAATTGATATTTCTACCAAAAATATTTGATTTTTCAATCAAAAACAGTGGAATTTAACCAAAAAGTACGAATTTGCGACAAACTATTTGAATCCTTAAACAAAATTGACTAGTTTTCAAACCGAAAAGAGGAATTTTTAAACAAAAAGTTGAATTTCAAACCACAAAATATGCATTCCTTACCAAAATAATTGATCGTTCAACCCAAAAAAAGACGAGAAGGAAATATTCAACTATGATAGATCAATTTTCTAACAAAAATGAAATAGCTATATTTTCAGTCAACAAAATTTATTTTTAACAAAATAGTTAAATTTTTAAGCAAAGAATATAATTTGTAATTAAAATAATGAATGAACCAAAAGAAACGAATTTTTAACCCAATAGTTGGTTTAATCCGACTAAATTTTTTTTTGATAGGTACGTTACTGACTCAATATATATTTTTTCCGAAGGATTTGCGCACGAAAGAAAGAAAACTTATCGAATGTCCGGGATTTTGCGAGATCCTCAGATAAATAAAATTTTGAAAAGTCATACCTTTTGTTGAGGAAATCATTATTTTCACAACAAACGGTATGATTGTCAACATTTTATTGATCTGAGGATCTCGCAAAACTCAGGACATTCGATAAGTTTTCTTTCTTTTGTGCGCAAATCCTTCGGAAAAAATATATATTGAGTCAGTGCCGTACCTATCAACAAAAATTCAAAGTCAGATTGAACCAACACCCTTAAGGGTTCTCAACTTGGTCTCGTCCTGTAAACTTTGCCTTCACCAAAATTTTAATTTTAATTCGATGATTAATCTACTATTTCATGTAATTTATTTATCATTGCATCCATTTCAAACATACTTCTACAGGAGTTGATAATTTAAACAAATGAAATTCGCTTCTTGTCATATAAGTAAGTAGTAATAAATAATCAACAAAAAAGGTTATTTTAAAAGCGGATAAAGATAAGGGAATACACGGAAAAAACATAAAAATTGCTTCAATTCAATACAATAACTAAAAACTACAATGTCAAATTTAAAAATATTTTTTCAACTCTCTTTTACATTTTTCACTGTTCTAAGCGCTTATGAAGTGAACGATGTTCATACTGCAGGCACGTCCCCCCTATTGGTACAGCACTTTCTACCTGCGCTTGAGATTTTGTGATGCTCGATTAAACCGAGTTTCCAGTGTATATTAAATTTTCTATTTAAAAATATAAAATTGAACTATTTTGTTAAAAATTCGTCTCAATTAAATGGAAAAATGCAGCTGAGCAATTCATCTTTTATGGTTGAAAGTTCAACTGCCTTCTACAATTTTCGTATTTTTTCATGAAGATTGAACCGCTTAGTCTAATTAAAAATTCTTCTTTTATGGTAGAAAAGTCATCTTTCTTATTTGAAAATCCATTTTTGTTGGTTGCAATTGAACTCATGATAAACTTAGTACAAACCTAGTTTGTACTACCGATTCTTGATTACACTTTTTCCTCATTTTTTGTCCTATCCATTTACTCAACATTAAGACATCAATCTCTTGAAACGTAATTCAGTCTTTTGAATATTTCAGTTTTTTATATGGATTAAATTGTTCTTAAAAAATTTCAGAGCTATGCGAGGAATGGGCTTTGGCGCATGAAGGAAGCCCTGCCTCAGGCTTAGGCCATGAGGAATCTGATGATGTTTCAGAGGCGAGGTTCACCCTCAAATATTTGGGGAGCACTCTTGTCGAGACCCCCTCTAACGAGGAAGCTACTGCTGAAGCCATAAAAACTGTTATTACCATGGTGAGCCTGCGCATCTTTAATAATATTAGACAAGGTTAAAATTTCCCCCTCCTTATATCACTACCACCTCTACCCCTATCAGACCCAACATAAGAAT
The DNA here is from genome assembly GCA_010014905.2 of Druon quercuslanigerum. Lineage (NCBI taxonomy): Eukaryota > Metazoa > Arthropoda > Insecta > Hymenoptera > Cynipidae > Druon > Druon quercuslanigerum. The sequence goes on along the minus strand of JAAAKG020006228.1, from coordinate 27,484 downwards.
CCCCTCTCCTAGTTTTATACACTCTCCATCCTATCCCTCCTTCTATATCACCTTCACCTTAATTTCACCCATCTTCTTCTCTTACTGCCCAGTTCCTCACGCCCTCTAACCTCCCTTTTCTCCTTCACCTTACACTTACGAGTCCTCCCCTTCTCTCATTTCCCCACCCTTCCATATTTCACAATTCACCTTCTTCCAACTTGATGTCAACCCCACCAAAATTCCCCGTCCCATCGCATAACTTACATAATCATCCCTGCTGCCCTCCTCTCAATACATCCCCTCTCAAACCCTACTCCTCCTTACCACTTCCACTTGCCGAACCCTTCTCCTATTACCCTCTTCCTAACTCTCCTATCTTCACGATTTCCCATCTCCTTAATCTCGTATATTCACTCCTTCCATATTTTCCCTTCGCTATACTTCCCCGCGATACATCCACATCCCTCACACCCTCTTCCACATTACCATCCCCTCGCCTTTTTCATACTTCCCTTCCCACCTACACTTACATTTTAAAAAATTTAAGCTAACTAAAATTCAAAAATGCTCGTGCTTTGAAGACATCGTTCCTTCAAAAAAAATTGTGAAAAGATTTGTCTGAAATAAGTAATATGTCGATTCATTAATAGTTTATAACAATTTTTAATTTTTGAAATAAAATGGACAAAACAAAATTAAAAATTCTGTCAATTTTCATCCGACAGATTTCTTTTTTTAAGCTTATGATACTTTACAAATCAACAATAACTGTTTAGTATGTAAACATTTTTATAAACAAATTTACAATTTGACTACTTGTCAACAAAACGATGGGGTTTTTTTGTCGCAAAATCGAAGCGACATTTATTTGTTGGCAAGTAGTTAAGTTGGGAATTTGTTTATTCAACAAACAATTATTGTTCATTGACGAAGTATCAGAAGCGGAGGATTTTCCCAATCAATTACACGTTTATTCGGTTGAAAAAAAAACAAATTCTGCTAGTTGAAAAATGACAAAAATCTGTATTTGTTTATAAGCTTCATGTAAATAAATAACAAATATTGTCGTCTAAAAAATTCTGTTGATAAATAGGGTCCATTTTGAGTTACTAGCTGTCGATTTCGTTAGAAAAAACAACATCTATCTGTTGAAGAGTAGTTAAGCTGTAAATTTCTTTATAAAATTGTTTACAAAAGAAAACAATCCTTGTTGGTTGGAAAAGAATCACAAGCGAAGAAATTTTCCAAGTTAATTGAAATTGATTTTGTTCAATCCTTGAAATATATGCGTTAAAAATTGAAACAAATCTATATTTGTTTATCAAATTTATTTAAACAAACAAAAATTTATATTAGATATCAGAAGCTCGTACATAATGCTTATTGTGGAAAAAATCAGAATGCATTTTTTTTTTAAAGACACGAAGTGTTTGCAGCACGAAATGGCTAAGTTGTGCATTTGTTTATTAAATATGTTTATAAAATTAACAACAACATTTGAGTTTTTGAAAATAAAGCAGCAATTGTTTTGAAACTTCAATTAGCTTCCACTTATTCATATCTTCATATAATATAAAACAATTTTTTTTTAGTGTTGTAACCTTCTAGATATTATATTATATTAAACATATTCCTATCTCTACTACCCTTATTACCCCTCCTCTCACTTTAACCTTCACTTCAACTAACTTCCCCCTCACCTCACCTCTCAATCAGTTCCCTTCCCCAGCTCTCACTTCCCGTCCCTACTAACCCGCACTATCCTAATAGTCCTGACTTCACTTACCGTATTATCCCACCTCATACTTAATCTTAATTCCCCTCCCATTTCTCCTACAACCTACAACCTGCATCATAAATTTACCCTTATCCCCTTTCTTAATTTTCCCCTCCTTCTTCTATTTTCCCACCTCTAATTTCCATTACCATCCTTATTTCCCTTTCCCTTATTTATCTTCCCTTCTTCTATTTATACAACCATAATTTCCTTATTTCCTCTACCACTCTCCTATTTATCCTTACTTCCTCTACTTTCCCATATCTCATTTTCCTACGCCAATACATCTTGCTTCCCTTAGTTCCCCACCTATAATTCCTTCTTAATTCCCGTCCATAATTGCCCCTTACTTCTCTATTTCGTCTTCCCTAATTCCGTATATCTTTCCATAATTCGCTTAACTTTATTTCCCCTAGCCCCCTACTTTCCCTTTCATTATTTATCTTCCCTTTCTCTAATTACCCACCCCTAATTCCCTTACTTACCTTAGTGCCTCACGCATCCTACTTATCCTCCTGTCATTTCCTCTATATTCCCAGCTGAAATTTCCCCTCCTCCCACTAGTTCCCATATACCCTAACTCTTCCATTCTTTACTTCCTCACCTCTTTCCGCATTTACCCTTACTTCCCCTGCCCCTTAGCCTTAATTTGCCCTCACTTCCCCAACTATCCCACCCCTTATTTCCTCTACTTTACCCCATCTTATTTTTACCCACTTGCCCCACTTCCCCTCTTCACCCAATTGAAAATATGAGGGATTCTACCCAGATCTAGACAACCCTTAAAAATGATAGAAACATGGTTTGTTAATATATAAAAGTAATTCTATTAGGTTATTATTTTAATTAAATAATCTGAAGAAAATACTGAACTATTTTTCTCAGCATAAATAAAATTTATTGGCTAAAATGTATTTACATTCAAGGCTCTGATTTGAATTATAATGCAATCTAATTATTTAAAGAACCGTCACAAGAGCACTTGGCGAGTTTGGAAGAGGCTTTCGTTTAACTGGAATAACGTTAATTAGACCGAATTAGTAACAGCGTATGCACCATTGTTAGAATAGAACGTTCGTGTACCAATTCCTTCTTGAATTGTCGACAGGCACATTTTCAACCAAGATAATGACTTTTCGAGAAAATAGATGAACATTTACCCAAATAGTTGAATTTTCATAAAAGAAATTAAATTTATATGGAAAAAGATTAATTTTTAACAAAAATATGATTTTGCAACTAAAAAAGATCAATTTTTAGTCAAATAGTTGAATTTTTAAATAAAAAGATGAGTTGTTACAAAAAAAAAGAGTTTTCAGCAAAATAGTTAAATTTTTAACCAAAGATATAAATTTGCAATCATAATGAGTCTAAAACTCGCAAAATCCAATTCTATGGACAATTGCCTTCTGGCCTAAAATTAATATTTTTTAAAATATTAATTCTTATTTCTTAATTTTGTTCTTAATTGTGTTGTCAAATTATTTAATACATTTTATCTGGTAAAAACCAGAAAATCACAAAAAATGTACAGAGATGTCTTTTTTTCAAATGGGAAATATGTGTTAAACTTTTATGGGGTGCGTGGAACTCTAGATATCTATTTTGTCAGAAAAAAGGGTTTTATTTGTTATTCAATTCAAAAAAATTTGTGGGATGAGGACATAACATTTTTTTGTATGTTCAAATATTTTTTTGGGAAACCGTGACATACATGGAGTAAATCTGGATATATAGAAATAAAAGAATCTCCACATTGAAAAAAAAACTAATTCTGAAAAAGCCCATACATCAATGTGTGTTTCAGGCAAAAGCCAGTGGAAAGAAATTGCAGAGGGTTTCACTGGCTGTGAGCTTAAGGGGAATTAGAATGACTGACCTCGCCACTGAGGAAGATCAACTTCAAGTTTCTATATACAGGTAAGATTATTAAAGGAGATATTTATATAATAATATTTTATGTTATATATAAAGGAGAGAATTATATTTTGCAAATTTTTTTTGGATTGTTTTAAGTAAGGGAGTTTCTAATCCAAGATTTCTGTTACCGACATGTTACCGACATCGAGACCACGCCTCAAGTGGTTTGTAGCTACTGATTACTTTATGAAATAATATAGCATAATTTAAAGGAACTCATTTTGCGTAAACAACCTTCAAGTTGTTTACGCAAAATTCGTTTGACAAAATTGCGCAGTATAATTTTATGACTTTCTCGGTAACCTTCTAGAATATTGTTGAAGCGTAGCACGGACAAGAACCATTTGACATGTGAAATGATCTGGAATAGAAATCTTGAATTAGAAATCCCCTTACTTGTCTATTTTTTTTTAAATTTGTTAAATTTCTTTTTTTTGGTAAAATTGATTAAAGCATAAGAGAGATGCAGATTACTTTAACTGAAAAATATAAATAAAAACCGTTACATATTTGAAAAATGACATTTTAACGATTTTTTATGATTACAATACAAAAGACTTCACAAATATTTCAATGACTTCAAACAAATACAAAATATTTAACAAACGAAGATTAAAAAAATTTCACAAACATTTAAAATATTCTATAAGGATTTCAAAATTTAAAACCATTTTTTACATTTTTAGAAGCATTCAATAATTTCAAAGATTTGAACAAGGCTATACCAAATTTCAAAGATTACAAAAGGTTTCAAATATTTCAGACGATTTCAAAAGATTTCAACAAATTTGAGAAGATTTCAAAAGATTTCTAATATTTCAATGATTCTAAACGAATACAAGAGATTTCAGATAGATTTAACAAATATTGCAATAAATTCGTAAGGATTTTAAAAGATTTCAAGAATTTTAAAGATTTCATAAATTTTAAAACATTTCAAAAATTTTAAAACATTTTAAAAAATTTCACAAAGATTTATAAGACTTGAAAGATTTCCCAAAGATTTAGAAGATTTAAAGGATTTTCAACAATTGAGAAAGATTTATAAATATTTCTAAAGATTTCACAAAAGAGACTTACGTTCGCAAAAAATTAAGAATTTGTTTATTCATGGTACAGGTTTATTTAGAAATTGTTGGCCAATAAAAAATGAAATAGCTCATTTTTTGACATGTATTTCACACGGTTATTATATGATATTATTTGATGTAAAAAAAGGAGATCTGGAAAAACTTTATTTCTTGACCTGTCAAACCTGAAAAAGACCAGGAATTTTTCCCCGAAGACATATTTAAAGAAAGTGATAAAAATAATCCCTGCACAGGACTTTTTACTTCAAGATTTAAGAAAATAGAGTCAGTGTTGTATAATTTTCTATTACGCTCTTTAAATATTTAAGATTATTTAATTGAAAATATTAAAAATTGAAAAAATTTTTATTGTTTATCTTCAAACTTCAACTTTTCCAAAAAAAAAAAAACGTTTACCATTACATACTTTAAAATATAAGTCATGAAAATCGAATAATTCACAATCAAATATTTTCAAAATTTGAAAATTTTCTATTTTAACTTTTTAAAAGTGTCGAAGTATAAATTTAAAAATCTTTAAGAATGAATAGTTTTTAATTTTTTTAATTTACAATGAAAGTTGATTTAATTTTAATTATTTACATTTGAAATTTCTTTCATTTGGAGGATGTAGAATTAAAATCTCTTGGCAAAATTTAAGAATTTTTATTCATACGAATATTTAAAATCAAGTAAATTTTAATTTTAAATCTTAAAAATTAAATCGTTCTAAAAAATTATGCAAGATTGTACTGCTTTCTATTATACTTAACATTGAAGATACTTTAATTACAAATATTCAAAATTTAAGAATTTTCCATTTTTAGTCTTTAAATTTTAAACATGGGTAATTTTTAATTGTTTTAAAAAGGAAAAACTCTTCAATTTTGATGATTTACACTTCTAAGTTCTATAATTTTTTCTATAATTGTTATTATTTTAAATTGAAAATTCTGCAATGAAATAAAATTTTCAATGCTTTTTATTGAACATTCTTAAACTTTTTCAAAAGTTTTTATTTCTAAATCTGCAAATTAAAGAAATTTCGCATGTAAATCATCAAAATCACATAATTTTTCATTGTAATTTCAAAAAATAAAAAAACTACCTAGTTTTAGCGATTTATAATTAAACAGTGTTACAATTTTAATGGTTTACAATTCAAAAGTCTACAATTTTAAAGAATTAAAATTGAAAATTCTTAAATTTGTAAAATATACTATTGTAAATTACTCAATTTTCAGAATTTATTTTCTAGAGTATGTCATTTTTTCGTTTTTTTGTGATAAATCAAGTTTTGAAATTTACAATGTATAATTTTTCAAATTCTAATATTTGTAATGTATACTCTTAAATATTTAAGGTGTATAATAAAAAACCATGCAATTTTGAATGCTTTTTTACACATACAGTGAGACACTTCTATTGTGCCGATTTTGTGCTGCAGCTGTTTTTACTCTTATCTGCGGCGCCGCGTTATTTCTCAAAAGGGCTATAGAAGGGAGCGCTATTAAAGGGTCTAACTGTATTTTAATTTTTAAGATTTGAAACTAAAACTGAAATAACTTTAAAAATTTAACATTGAAATTCATTCACTCTAATAGATTTGAAAAACAAAGTCATTTGAAAATTCTTCAATTTAGAATATTTAGATTTAAAAACTCTTAAATTTTGAACTTAAATATTATACGAATTTTACTACTTATAATTTTAAACCTTTAAAATTTTATGAGTTTTTAATTTTTTAAATTTACAATGGAAAATTATGCAGGTTGAAAGTTTTAAAGTTAAAAATGTGAAGCTATATTCTAAGGAAATGTTAATAATACCCTGTGGGCTATTTGCCTTCCTGGTATGCAAAAAAAGGTCATTAAACTCGTTAAAATTATCAGTTTCGAATGTAGGTCGAGAATTAGGAAATTGGTATTACTGGAGGTGTTTTTTCAGGGTACAAATTGCGATAAACGATATTTCTAGATCTGTTTTGAGAATATTTTGCGGAATAATTCAGTACATTTTTATCATAAATTTCTCTTACTTGGTGCAAATTTTTATATAAATACATATTTTAATATTCATTATTTAACATTTATATTAAAAAATGTTATACTACTCGTTTTTCGTTTAGCACTGCCCCTTAGAATATGCCCGGAAATATGTTGTATAATATGATTTGACGATTTTGATTCAAAATTTTATCCATTTAGAAGACATAAAATTAAAAACTTGACTTTTGATCTGCAAAATAAATCTTGAAAATTGCAGATCTTTTAATTGTAAATATTTGGGGTTGAAGAGTTTGAAATTTTGCAAATTTACAATTAAAATTTATGCAAGTTTTAATTTTGGCAAGTAAATTTTTTAATTTTGATGATTCACCTCTGAAATATCTTCAATTTAAGAGATTTTTTATTTCTAGCTCTTATTTTAAGTGACCTAATTCGCGTATTGAATAAACTATTTTTAATTTGGAAATTCTATTATTATACATAATTCAGCGACCCCAAAATCCTTAGAATACCCATTTTCATCGAATTGAAAAACATTTTTATTTGTAGAATTTCCTACTGCTCGGCTGATGCAAATCACGATCATGTATTCGCATTCATTGCCACAAATCTCAATGAAACTATGGAGTGTCACGCCTTTTTGTGTCCCAAGCGAAAAATGGCACAGGCTGTGACTTTAACAGTCGCTCAAGCTTTCAATACAGCCTATGAGGCATGGCAATTGTCGCAGGCTGACCCTAGAATTCATCATGCACAGGATAAAAGTCCTTCACTCACTGAGAATATAATCGGTAAGTTATACTTTATTTGAAAATAACAATATTAAAATAAAAAATAAAAATTAGTCTCTTCCCTACTCCTTATACATTCCACGAGTCCCACTCTCACTTCATCCTTCGCCCCCCACTCCATACCTTTTTCCTCTACTTCCCCCTCTCATCATTTTCTTACCTAATACTTCTCTTCCCCTGCCCATAACTTCCCTGCCCTACCCACCCTGATTTCGAATAATTTCCCTTAATTATCTTTCCTAATTTCCCCCCTCACTTCCTCTACCTTCCCTATCCTCATTTATCATTATTTCCCTCTCATAAGTTCCCATCACTTAACCCACTCCTCTCTCACTTTTCTCATTTCACCTACTCCCTAACCCCTCATTTCCCCTACAATCCACTACTTTCCGTCCTCTCACATCATCATACGCCCCCCCTTGTACCGCTTGTCACCTCCCTTCCCTTAACTTACTTCTTCTCATTTTCTACATTTCCGCTACAATCCACTGCATCCTCCCATCTCGCTTGATCATCCCACTTTCCACCTCCATAAACTTCTTTTTCCTCTAAACAATCCTTTAATTACTTCTTTATCTAATACTTCCCATCCCCGGCACTCAAATGTTCTCCCTTGCTCACTCTCATTTCTAAAAATGTCCACTACTTCTTCCTTATTTCTCCTTATTTGTATCCCCTCACTTCACCATCCCCTATTTTCTCCTCTTTCAACTTCTTTCCCTCAATGCCCTCCCTTGCTCACTCTCATTTCTAAAAATTGCCACTACTTCTCCTTTATTTCTACTTCTTTGTATCTCCTCACTTCACCATCCCCTATTTCCTCCTTTTCCAACTTCTTTCTCCTCTAGTTGCCGCTTTCATCGCTTCCTTAGGTAATACTTCCCTTCCCTAGCCTTCAAATACACCCCCCTTACTTCCCTCATTTCTAAAAATTGTCACTTCTTGCTGTACCTAATTTCTCCTCGCTTCATCTACTTCCCTTAACCTTATTTCCCTTTTAGATAACCTACTCCGATCTCATTTTCCATATTTCCCCTACTACGTCGCCCCACGTTTCCCCCACAATCCACTGCATCCCCCATCTCGCTTGATTATCCCACTTCCCGTTTCATAAACTTCTTTTGCCTCTAAACAATCCTTTCATCACTTCCTTAGCTAAATTTCCCATTCCCGGCACTCAAATGCCCTGCCTTGCTATCTCTCATTTCTAAAAATTTCCACTACTTCTCCTCCCTTATTTCTTCTTATTTGTATCCCCTCACTTCACCATCTCCTATTTCCTCCTCTTCAAATTTCTTTCTCTTCTAGTTACCGCTGTCATCGCTTCCTTAGATAATAGCTCCCTTCCCTAGCCTTCAAATACACCCCCCCTTACTTCCCTCATTTCTAAAAATTGTCACTACTTGCTGTACCTAATTTCTCCTCACTTCATATACTTCCCTTAAGCATATTTCCCTCTGCATAACCTACTTCGATCTCATTTTCCGTATTTCCCCTACTATGTCGCCCCTCGTTTCTCCTACGATCTATTACTTCCCCTATGCACACGTGTACATTCGCTCTCCCCTTGCCGATTCATAATACTTCTTCTTTCTCTAATTCCCCCTCTCATCGCTTCCTTAGCTAATCCTGTCCTTCCCTAACCCTTAATTGCCCTCCCCGACTCAACCTTATTTCTCATCATTTAGCCCTAGTTTTCTTCCTTTATTCCTTCCCACTTTCTCTACTTCTCCGAACTTCAATTATCCTTCACTTATTTAATTTTCCTGTTTTCTCCTACTACCTCTCCACTTATTCCCCCTACATTACCTACTTCCCCTCCATTCACATTTTCTACTATTCTACTACTATTCTACTACTATTCTTCTACATTTTCTACCCTCATTTACTTTAATTTATCCTCACTTCGCCTACTACCCCCACATTATTTCCCCTTACTTTACATATTATACCTACCATTATTTCCCTTTACTTTCTGCCCGATTATTAATTTAATCCTTTAATTGTTTTATAAATAAACAAAGATGCCAAAAAATTTGCCATTTTTTTTTTGAGCTTTCCGGTTAAAAATTTTTTTATCATTCTGTAATAAATAAACAAGTTTGCATAAACAATTTTTTTTTTAGAAGTATATTTTATTTAATACTCAATAATTGTACGTTTTTCAGTTATATTGTAAGAAATTTAGCCCGATTATTGATTTAATCTTTCAATTTTTTTATAAATAAACAAAAATGACCAAAAATTTACCATTTTTTCTATTTGCGCTTTCCGGTTAAAGATTTTTTATCATCATGTAATAAATAAACAAGTTTGCATGAACAATTTTATTGTTAGAAGTATGTTTTATTTAATCTTCAATAATTTTACGTTTCTTTAGTTATATTGTAAGAAATTTGGTTGAAAACAATATTATTATGACAGAAACTTCTGTTCAGATTTTTCTTGTTATTTGATAAAAAAATGTATTATTTAATCATTTGTCGACTGAAACCTTAGTTTTTTTCTCAATTCCAGCCTTTGTGATTCTGAACTTCATGATGATTTTAGCAACATTAATAACACATTTATAAATTTCCCAGCTGCAAACTACTTCTATAAGAAAGTACATTTTTACTACCTTAAATTTTTCCAAATCATTAAAATTAAAAAATTAAAACTTCCCTTCCTTAAAAAATGATCAATTTAAATATTGCACAGAGCATTCTAAACTTTTGAACTGTTCTACATTAAAAGTACTTTTTTAAAGCAAAATTAGGGTTCTTTTTTGCACCTGAGCTTTTGAAATGGATTTCAAACATTGGAAAGATTTCAAAGGATCCTTAAATGATGTTTCCTTGATTCCAAGGAATTCTGAGGATTTTCAAAAAAATCCGGCTATTCGTACCGAAATTTCGGTGCAAATGGCCCCTTTCCCTTTACTTAGTCACGGAGACTTTAATATTAGTTTGTAAATTTATGATTACAAGTAAAACAAAACAAAAAAATCTTTGCCCCCCCCCCTCCAGAAATAATTTACTTAAATTATTCGTGGCTTTAAACTTGCGGTAAAAACGTGTGACTGAAACGTGTGGCTTAACCGTATGGCTGAAACGTGAGGCTGTCAGTATGTCTCTCTCGATGACGATAATTTGTGTTGAATAGATGCGCATGGTTGAATAAACAAGGCAAAGGCATCCCTGTATTTGCAATCCTCTTGATTAGGGTTGATTGTGTTGGTGCTCTTGTATACATTTCAAATAGGGATTTACAAATATTGATTGAACTATTTCCAATTTAAAAGATTATGGCTAATACACTACATGGGAGTTTTTTTTACAAAAATAGACTAAAATTTCAATTTTTAACGCATATTGATGAATTTTTTTCAGAAATAACCCTAAGGCTTCCAAAAATAACGTGTAACTGCTAATTTTTTCTTTTAGCTGAAAATACATTTTTTATTTAATAAATAATACAATGTTTTTATTACTTTTCAAGTATACCACTGCTCTTAAGATTCTCAAATTCAATAAAATAGTATGTAATAATAGTATGTATAAAATAGTATGTAAATCAGTATAATAATTATACGTAAATAATTTATAATGTGTTGGACTGAGATGTCCGTTTTTATAGTGTTATAAAAAAATTAATGAACAAGTGACATTTTTTCTTAGTTTGCAGTATTTAGTGGTTAAAATTTATAACTTATGCATGAAATATGCGAGAAATTATGTCAGATTACGATTATTTAAAAATAGCTGCTCTCTGAAAATTATTTAAACAATTCTCGTAAACAGATAGGCAGTTTCACCATTTTTGAACAAATCGGCTTAATTTTCTTCTCAAAATAAACTGTAAATGTCTTTTCAATGAATTCTTGTTGTAATATTTTGTAAATTAACAAAAAAATGTATTTATTTAAACTATTAATATAAACCTTAGACTAAAAATGCCTTTCCAGTTACTTTTTGGTGTCATGTTATTTAAGTTAAGAATATTTGTTAATTATTTAAATAATTTCTATTTAAAAAAGTAATATTTTGATCGTTTTTCCATGAATAGTCTCATTTTTTTTTAAAGAAATCAACTAAAAATATCTTAAACATAACTTTTCCATATAATAATTTTCAAATTGACAGATAATATTTATTATTTAAACAATTTCTATAAATAAATATTTCTTCCATGACCAGGATCAATTTCGTATTAAAAATGTTTCTTTTATTTTGTTTTATAAAAAAAACATTGCTTTCACTTCTACCTTGACGATCGTGAAGATGCTAAACTACTGTTTATTATAATATTTAAATATAAAAATGGTTGAAATAATTAATCTGTTGTTATTAATTTTAGTGAATATGAACGCAACGAGTCATTAGCAAGACATTCTAACATGGTTACTTGAAATAAATTGATCCTATTCATGAAAAACAAATAAAAATAGGTATTTGTTTATAAAAATTGTTGAATTAATTTATATTTCCTGTAATTTGAAAAATATCACAACAAAAAGTTATTGGTAAGAAGATATTAGTTAATTCCTTTAAAAAATTAGACCGTTCACAAAAAAGATCAAAATGTTCATTTGATTACATAAATTGTTTAAATAAATAATATTGATTGTTAATTCAAAAAATATGCCAGCAAAAAGTAATTAAAAAGAAATTCTTAGTCAAATTCGTATAAACAATTGAGTCTATACGAGAAAGGATGGTAATTATAGGAATTTGTTTATAAAAATTACATAAATAAATAAAAATTTCTGTCAAATCAAGATATATGTATGACAAGAAGTAATTACAATGAATTTTCTAGTTTATTCTTCATAAAAGTGAGCCTGTTTATACAGACATTGTCAAAATTTATTTGTTTACAAAGATTGTTTAAATAATTGCAAAAAAAGCTATTTTTAACTAATTGTAATCGTATATTAATTACTCTCGAATTTTATGCAGTAACTATGAATTTCAAGAATTAATAAGTGCAAAGCACGAAACAATGGCTCTTTTTGATTAATTTTTTTATAAAATTATAAAAAATACTTTTGTTTACTTTAATAATACATAAATTATTTATGTATAGTTATTATACTGATTCAACAAGCCCTCTCCAATTAAATTTCAGAATCTTCAGAGCAGTGGAACGCCACGTGAGTAGATAATGCTGTGTTTAGTCAGACCTGGCGTACAGTAGGACAGATCTTTTATTAAATATTCAAAATAGCGTACAGGTGGCAATTAAAAACGGATTTAAAAGTTCCTTTTTAGGAATGACCACCACTAAGTTTCTATGAAAATTCTTCAGTTTTATTTTTACAGTATTCCTTTTTTATATTTATTTATTTAACGCAAAGTGTGGTAAGAAATTCGATTTTTCAGATTTAATTTCTATGCTCTTAAAGAAATTAATAAATATAGTCATTATTCATTATATTTAATGAAGATATACTTGGAGAATATAAATAATTAGTATAATTTTGACGTTAATTTGTATAGAAAATTGGTATAAACAAATAGTTCTCTTGGTTATTTTACTTAAACAGGTTTTTTATTCTCCCCTAAACCTTAGTAGTATCGTTTAAAAAGTTGTTCTCAATTATAAAAATAATATTTTTTAATTGTTTATATCAAAGTTAGAAAAAAGATATATCTTGGGGGTTTCCTTGCTGAAAATATTCTTTTACAGTAAATATTGCAATAAATTAATTTAATATGAATAAATATATAAATCAATTTAATCTTATCAGGACCAAGTTTTATAGTAATTATAATAATTATGAATAATTCAATCAATATATATCAGAAGTTAACATCAGAAATTATTTGCACTGAACAATAATATAAATATACAAAATTATTGCTAATTGTTGATTTATTTATTGCAAACTGATTCAATATAGTTATATAAATATTTCTATCATATACATTATCAAATGTAAATTATTATAGTGAAAAAGAAATTTTTTACATTAGGTTTATTGGAAAAATTTTAAACAATGTTCGAATTCAAGCGAATAAAACATTCCGTTGAATGAAAAATGGTTAGATTTGAGTATTTTTTAATAAAGTTTATTAATAAGGGCGTTTCTGTATGTCCGTCCGTCCGTAAACGCGATAACTCTCGAAAAAATGAACGAATCAAATCGATTTTTGGCAAACTCTTTTTAGATTCTAAAAGAAAGGACCAGTTCGTTAAACAGCCATTTTGGATAAAAATTCAAAAAGTAAGCGCACTTTGAAAAATTTTGAAATCATTTTTTTCTGAATTTAAAAATTCTATGCACGAATATTTATAGTATTAAAAAGGATAAACAATTTATCAAAGTGACTTTTTTCGATTAAAGAAAAATTCTCAGAGTTATAGCATTTTCAAAAAATTTTTAATTAGTCGAAAATTCAAATTTTAAGCCAAATAACCCACGATATGATAAAAACCAAGAAAAGAAAAACATTTTCTTGTTAAAGCTCTAGAAGATTTTCATAAATTTTTAGATTTTATTGGAAAATCGAAAATTAAAATTTTGATTGCACAAAAAATAATGAAAAATCAAAAATTCCATTTCATGGTTAAACTATGCAGGATACGAAAAAAGATGAATTTACACAAAATTTGATCTGAAAAAGATCTATAATTTTGTTAAGAAACACTTTTTGATAGGTCGCGTGTTTTTGTTTTATTTGTGAAAGATAACATTGAAAATAAATTTTTTTTTAAATTTGTGGAAAAATTACCAAAGTTACAAAAAAAAATTGAAAAAAACAGGGTTATAAATGTCCCTTTTTATAAAATTTGTTCATAACAACATAAATAACAATTCATACATATATTATTTTGTTATTAATAAATCTCAAATATCAAACAGCATCAATTATAGTCGAAAATTGATTGATTCTTGAACATCAATCTCAGATTTATGTAATTATATATTAAAATTTTTATAACAATTAAGTTAATTATAAAATTGATTATTTATGTTTCTTTGGGGCGTATGTATTTAGTTTGATCGGTTATAAATTTATAAAAGTTATTTTTTCTAATTTAAACATTTATTTTTTTGAAAATATATATTTTTCTGTTTTTTCGGGATGGCATATTTTTGCCGAAAATTCAAAATCATAAATTATGAAAAATACTGAAAATATTAGTATCTATACTGAAGTAAAATATTATCGAAAAAGGCAAAAATAACATGAATTTAAAATTACCTAAATTAATAAACTGCCAATATTTTTAAATCTGTAATTTCAAATTTCCAAAAGTAGTAAATAGTGACTTTTCAATTGTAAGCCGTTTTCAATTTTACACTGCACGTATTTTATAACTAACGTTATTTTTTTCGTGAATTTAAAATCTCTGTTATTTACTAATTTCGAGAATTTGAAATTTCTGTAATTTACTAAATTCGAGAATTTGAAATTTCTGTGATTTACTAAATTCGAGAATTTACTAGCTTGGGGAAATGAAACTTCGGGTTTTGAATTATCAGTACTTTAATAAATGTTGTCAATTTTAAGCTCCTTAATTATTGGTATATTTCGTTTACTTTCACTTTTATAAATTTTCAGTTTCGTTAATAAACATTTTCGTTCGTTTTATTTCAGCAATTATATTTTTGATATTTTTCAGCATTCGGGATTTTGCTTTTTCTCTGAATTCTTGTCATCCAGTTTCTTTTTTCCACAGTTTTTTGTTGAAATAAAAAAGCTTATATCAACCTTCTAAGGGATATCTGTTAAATTAAATCAACTTTAATTTTTAATGAATAATTTCTAAATTTTAATGAACATTGTGATATGTAGACTGATTTTTCCAAAAACTTCCAGCGTCATTTCTCTTTTTCAAAAATATTTTGTTTTCAGGATAGATCACAGAAAACAGTTTTTCAACCAAATTAATTTCTCACATATAAATATGGCTGAAATCAAAAAACACTCTATTATTTTTATTTCATACATAATAATTTTTTCGTCATGCTTAATGCGTTCAAATATCGTGAAATTGGTACAATTTATGTTTTTGAAACTACGAAAATTTGTCTTTATGATATAAAGTTAATAACAAGTTTCCTAGATTCAAGCTAAAGAAATTTTAGATTCGACATATTAAACTTTTTCCGAAAAGTTGTGTATTAAACTCAATCTAATAAAACGCGACTTTTGTACATTTTCAAAAAATTCGAAATAGAACAAAAAATGTCGTTTCTAATTTTGTATTTCTTATTATGATTCGCTAGAAAAAACTGTACATACAAAAACTGTATCAAACATAAAATATTAACCGGTTTCTTAATATTTTAGTTTTTATTTTTCTTCGGATGATTTAGTGGGATCAACCGCAAAAAGTAAAAACAAATCATTCGAAATTCGAGCATTTTCACTTCGTTTTACTATGAAAAAATCTTCGGACTATTCGAGTAGCATTCCATAATATATAGATACACCATTTCCACCGTTAGTGGAATATCTTTTTGAACATTTAAAATTTTCATTTTTTAAATTAAAAAACAAAACAGAATATATAAACTGATTAAAAATGTATTTATAACAGTTTGTTTTTCTTCGATGATTCTAGAATACAAGGATAAGGCAGTAAAGGAGAACAAGGGCAATGAAAAACAAAACGACCAAAAGAAGCAAAATGTGCTGAAAGAAAAGGTTAATGAGTCACAGAAAAATTTACTCATTGATCTTTCGCACGATGTTAAGCCGAAAGAAAATTCATGGGTAAGCAGAAATTTTATGCCCCTAAGTAGAAAAAAGAGAATATAGTATCATTTTTTTAATCATAATCAAAATATCAAATCCAAACATTTCCTAAATTTTCCACATTTTCCATGTTATGTAAAAGCTCAGTTATAATAATATTTCGGGCATTTGGTAGTTTATTTAGTGATCTTATTGTAAATTTTCAAAATTTCAAATTTAGCTATAGAAAATTCAGATAAATTTGAAACCAAAAAAGAGCTTTCTATCTTTAGTGGGTGCCGAGTTCTGATTCTTCAAATTAAACGGATTTCTTTAGAAATGGCTAGAAAATAAAATTCTGAAGTTTGTATGGGTACTTTGGATGCTGTCAATTTTACCAAAAAATTTGGATACATTAATTAAAGCAGACCTATTTTTTTAAATAACTCATTTCTTTATAAGGCAACGCTAACGACGCACTTATTTATAAATTAAGCAACTATACAAAAAAGTGGTATAATAGCTTTAAATTTTTTTAATTTATTGAATTTGTTATAAACAAATAAGCAAGTAAAATGGACTAATAGAGATCGGCAGAGATTCATGAATTGATTTGCACTAAATTTTAACAGTTTAGAGATACAAACCTTTTTTTGATTGAATTCGTAAAATATAATAAATAGTTATTTTATAAACAATTCTCCATACCAGGTGGAAATAAATCATTTTTTTCATTGAATCAGCCAGAAATGATACGAAAATGTCACAAAATTATCAGATTTATTCATCCAATAACAACTGATGATTGTTTAATCAAATATAATTAACAAGTGCTCTTTAGGGTACCTTATATGACAATCAACATCGTTCATTGTTAACAAATATTGTTTAAACAAATTTTTAACATCTCAGGCATTTTTTAAGAAAAAATTGCCAAATGTTGAAAACTATTTTTTAAACTTTCTTAGAAACCTCGACAACGATAGATTTTTTGAATTGATTCTAGGTATTTTGGATTAAATTCATGTATTTTTCGAAATCCGGTACTCCTCTAAATAAAATTTTTTTACATTTTTGTTATTAAATTAAAAAAAAAAACTTTTTCAATATTTTAACCATATTTAGAAATACAGATTATTTAAATGTAGCATCAAAAAGAAATTAATTAAATAATAATATTTGAGTGAAAAAAAATGAAAATGGTTATCTTATTCAGTTTATTATTAATAACAATAATAAAAATAACTCAAATTATTTAAGAACGACAGATAGTTTGAAAATATTGGTTAAAAACTATTTTGCGTGCATTATTCTTACCGTACCGGAAAATAATAAAAAATCAAGAATTTCTAAAATGTTGATTTTTTTATTAATTCCTTTGATATCGATTCTAAAAAAATAATTATTTCCCTTTATTATTCGTTTATGAATTAAATTAAACATACAAATTTTAATTTTTAATATAAAATAATAAAATGGGGTTTTAAAAAAATCTGATTTTTTGAAGGATCATAACTCGACACCTAATAAAGATGGAAGATTTTTTTTTGTTTTCTCCGATTTTTTTCCATTTAAATTTTCTAATGGAAAACAGATTTTGGAAACTTTTATCAGAAATATTTTAGTTAACAAAAACCACAGAATGCCTAGACAATACCAATATGGTTAAAAAACTTCATTAACATTATTTAAATTATAATAAATTGTTAAAAAAATTATTTTTTTTAACTTAATTTGATTATTATTTCACTATAATTGAAAAGTAAAAAAAGATGAAAATTTGAGATAAGCTGTAACTTTCTAGCATTATTACAAAAGAATACTGCTATCAACAATTACGAATTGTTTTAACAATTTAATAAAACATCATAGAGCCGAAAACTCGCAAAATCCAATTTTTCACTAATGGGGGTTTTAGGGACCCCATAAAAAAGACTTATGGGGATGATATTTAAAAATTAATTATTCATTTGTAGTCAAATTTAAAAAAATATTATTTAACTTGATTCACCTAACATTGACGATGCTGATACAATTTACAAAAACGTCTGTTTTCTCTTGTAAAATACATCTTAAACTTTATGTGATTTGCGGAATTTCCCAATTAAAAAATGTTGTGATTCTAAACATATTTAAAGGCAATATTAATAAAAATTTGAAAAAATTCCAATGCATTTTTGTACTACCCTCCTATACTCTGTTCAGCGAGAAAATACTTAACGTAGCGCAGTTTCGCAGGAAAGTGCTCAGTAAATCTTGCTGAGCTTCTTTCGGGACAGTCGGCCGTTCAATTTGACAGAGCCCATAAATTTCGTAGCAAAGGATTTCTTTAAAGTGGAAACTTGAAAAACAGTAAATCTCGCCTCAATTCCACACTTTTATTACAGCCTGCGCTTACTGGACGAAAATTCTTTTTTCCGTTGAGTACTCTCTCGCTGAACATATATAAATACTACTTATGTTGCAAATCTTGACTCAAAGTTTGATACTTCTAGGTGTGTTTCGAAGATGATATATCTTCAGGGGAGAGTAAGAAACTTGAGAAGAAAAGTCCCACAAATAGCATTCCAATGACAACTTTGAGGCATGCCGCATCTTCCACTCCGTCTCATATGGTGCCGAGACCCTCACCAGTATTCAAAGTTCAAAATGCCTGGGAATCCCGTTCGGTGGATTTTATGTGTTCGTAGCATCCGTAGCTTCCGGCCGACAGCTTCCAAGACGTTCCTTTGATAACCGGTCTCTGGAAGCATCTTCTCAATACGAAAACCAAACTGTAACCGCAAATTTTTTCCTCAGGAAACAATTTGTTGCTAAAAAATACTAAATATTATCGGATGAAAAAGTACTGGAAGGTATCGGACCACTGGCCGAGTGAGCTACACTACCGTCGGAAATTATGAGATCGATTGACGCAAGCACTATTAAAAATCACTGCTGGTTTTGAACCACAATAACTCAGCGAAAAAACATAATAGGGCATTTAAAAAAAAAACAGTTGGAAAGCCTATGAAATTCTACGCCTAGTAATGCAAAGCAGTCTTTTTTGATCTGCTGAAGAGAACAAAGCACGTGATAAGTTTAAAAAAAAATTCTAGATTTTCTAAAATTTTGTACCTCGACTTCAACTTTTAGTAAGACCTAGGAAAATTGTTGCAAAAATATGAAAATTATACGAGATAGAGCCTGAAATTTTATCTTTAATTTAAGCCAAAGAAACTTAAAAAATCTTCATCGGTTCCCGAGACACGATTAAAAATGTTCAATCGTATCTGAGTTGAGTTTTAGTCGACGATCACGGTTCTCTGCCGGTCTGCTGCTCGCCTCCTTCGTTGAGGCAGGACTGAATATAGTATATATATACTATACTGAATAGGGCACGCACACAGGTGCTGCTTGATTGGGGCTCTCTTATAATTTTGAATCTGCTCATCAGTAATTTTTATTTCAAATTATTGTAAATTTTCAAAAATTATTGATTTTTTTAAATTATTGACAATTAGTTCAATTCAGAATTACCCCCATATTAAAGAAGAAAAAAATGATAAACAGTTTTTTTTATTTCTTAAAATTTTTATCAACTAGAGTATTAGTAAAAATGTAGATATATTGTTACGAGAGTAAACTTTTTTTCAAACGAATTAAGCATCTAAATTCTAAATCAATTATTTATATAAAAAACACTCAAAAGTATTAAGAGTGAATAATAATGGAATTATTATTATATATTATTATAACTTTAATTTCTATTAAGTGGTTTACAATTTTCCTTTAGGGTTTACTATATATAAATTCGTTTTCTTGCACCTATCCATCGTAATTTTTCGCGATTCTTTGATACTTAAACTTTTCCGGCAATATAATTTGCATTACGCCTACGCACTGTTTTATATTTAATTTATTTTGGCAATTCCATTATTATTCACTTTTAATATTTTTGAGCGTTTTTTATATAAATAATTTATTTAGAATTTAGATGCCTAATTCGTTTAAAAAATAGTTTACTCTTGTAACAATATATCTACATTTTTATTGATATTCTAGTTGATACAAATTTTAGGAAATAAAAAAAAAAACTGTTTATAATTTTTTTTTCTTTAATATGGGCATAATTCTGAATGAAAATAATTGCAAATAATTAAAAAAACAATGAATAATTTTTTACTGATGAGCAGAATCAAAAGTCTAAGAGAGCCCTTATCAAGCAGCTCCTCTGTGCGTGGCCTATTCGGTCCGAAGGAGGCGAGCAGCAGACCGGCCGAGAACCGTGATCGTCGACTAAAACTCGACTCAGATACGATTGAACATTTTTAATCTTAAATTAAAGATAAAGTTTCAGGCTCTATCTCGCATAATTTTCAGATTTTTGAAACAATTTTCCTTGGTCATGCTAAAAGTTGAAGTCCAGGTACAAAATTTTAGAAAATCTAGAATTTGTTTAAAAACTTATCACGTGCTGTATTCTCGTCAGCAGATCAAAAAAATCGGTTTCACATTACTAGACGTAGAATTTCATAGGCTTTCTAACTGTTTTTTTAAAAATGCCCTATCATGTTTTTTCGCTGAGTTATCGTGGTTCAAAACCAGCAGTGATTTTTAATAGTGCTTGCGTCAATCGATCTCATAATTTCCGACGGTAGTGTGTAAACAATTAGCCTTGACTTTCAAATGTGATAACTCCTTCCAGAATATAGATAGAAATATATATTTTCCATGGTTAAAAAGTTTTTGGAATTGTGCGTTAAATGAGCCCTATTTGATTAAATTTGGCGTGGTGGATATTAAATTGTTACGTGAGAAAGACAAAAATAAAATTTCGATTTTTAAGAGATTTGTGCTATCATAGAAAATAAACACTATCGATTTAAGTTAATTCCTCAAATAAATGTAGGTATTAACATCTTTTCAGACTAGATAGAGGTATGAATTAAATTTTGTAATTAAAACAGTTTTCTGAAAAAAGATCTTATCCTTATACTCCACTGGAAATCGAATCCAGGTTTTCCTATTGTCAGTGGGGTCCTCTTACCGCTAAGCTACTAGATAGCTCAATAGAGGGACTTTTGTTCAGAAAAACACGCTTTCTTTAGCAAGGTGTTACGTTTTATTCAATTTTACAAGGAATCTTTATTATCATAGGAGATGATAACAATCGATCATTCTAGGTCCCTTTAACCGACCGTGAAAATGCGAAATCAACACTATCGATCTAATATCACTCCTCAAACAACAGAAATTCTTAACGTCTTTTCAGACTAGATGGAGATATGAATTAAATTTTTTAATTAAAACAGTTTTATGAAAAAAGATCTTCTTCTTTTACTCCACTGGAAATCGAACCCAGGTCTTCCGATTGCCGGTTGGGTGCTCTTACCATTAAGCTACTAGATAGTTCAGCAAATTAACTTTTGTTCAGAAAAACTTGCTTTCTTCAGCAAGGTGTTACGTTTTATATATACGTTAATTTTACAAGGAATCTTTACTCTCATAGGAGATGATAACAATCGATCATTGTAGATCTATTTCACAGACCGTGAAAATGCGAAATCAACACTATCGATCTGATGTCACACCTCAAATAACAGAAAATTTTAACGTCTTTTCAGACTAGATGAAGTTATAAATGAATTTTTAATTTAAAATATTTTTTCTGAAAAAAGATCTTCTCCTTTCGCTTCGCTGTAAACTAAACCCAGGTTTTCCTATTGTCGGTCGGGTCCTCTTACCACTAAGCTACTAGAGAAGAAATCGATAGAGGAACCTTCGTTCACACTCCTTGTAAAATTATAGTATATGAAACGTAACACCTTGCTGAAGAAAGCGTGTTTTTCTAAACAAAAGTCCCTCCATTAAGCTATCAGTAGCTTAGTGGTAAGAGCACCCGACCGGCAATAGGAAAGCCTGGGTTTGATTCCTAGTGGAGGGAAATAAGAAGATCTTTTTTCATACAAATATTTTAATTTCTTGGAATTCTGTAGGAGTCTGCTAAATATTTGAGCCGCTAAACATTAAAAAAAGTCTTCACGGGTTCATGAAACATTTATTTTTCGAGCATATCAAATTTTTTATTTCTGTCTTTCTCACGTGATTACTTAATAACCATAAGGATAAATTGCCTCAACTAAGGCTCATTTGACGTAGAATTTAATAAGCTTTCTTAAGGTTTTTTATTTATATTTTTGTCTATATTCTTAACGGCGTTATCATTTTTTAAACTTAAAGCTAATTTTTACGAGATTCTCTAATAGGTCATCAGGTTAGTGGTCCAATACAATCATTAGGTAGTGTATGTTCTCTGAGTGGTAAGTAACAAAAGGATAACATTCATTCATCAAATTGCTACCGTACGGAGACAAAATACTTTTCAAAGTCTGAAATGTAACAGATTTATAATATAATAGTTATGCATCATTGTTACATATCTGTTATGTATTTGAGTTCCATATTAGTTACATAAGGGTTACATATCTTAATTAAATTGTTGCCAAATTATTTTAAAACATTAAAAAAATTGTTTAACCCCGTTATGGAATTATTACGGATCCATTACAGAACAAATTCACAACGTACCAATGTTACGGATTTGTTACGGTACTGTTACAGAACAATATTACTTTGTAACCCCATTCCAGAATTGTGACGAATTTTTTTTTCTGAGGTATAACGTTCTTATCCATGTTCTAAACTAGATTTTAACGAGTTAGATAAAATATTTGATGTTACATAACAGTTACATCACAGTTATATATAAGTGGCAGTTTTTTTCATGTGGTATTTATATCACAAAGAATCAATGAAATTGATCGAAAATAAATTATATCCTTTGAAACTTATTTTCCTTTCTCTTTTCTTACTTTCGAAAAAGAAGGAAATTCAGTCTGTCAGAGAAAGTTGCGAATGTGGAACTTCAATAGCTGAAACTTTTTAAATTAAGTTTCTCTTGCTAAGAACATCATCTTGCAGTACAAACTTTTCCACAAAAAGTGGAAGAATCTTCTGCCGATAGAATTAAGATTAATTAAGCTCACATATTTCATTCGAATTTATTTTTTGTATTCATGACTTTGTAAATCTACATTAGAATGGTTCGAAAATCGCTAAGTTTGAACAACACAATGTGCTTTAGAAAATTCTTGATCTTTGAAAAAAAATCCCTGAGAAGATGTAATCCAATCGGAAGAAATTTTACACTTCCTTTTCGAGGTCAAAGGTTTACGACAATACTATATTAATTTTTATGATAAATTTAATAGTGTCGTGCAATTTATGAAAAAAATGGTAGAGAATTTTTTTTCATATTTTACTTTTTCTTGTAATCATTTCCATCTTTAGTGAGGACGACTAAAAAATCCGGAAAAGTCGAATTTCAGACATTGTATGTGAAAAGCCCCAATTTGAATATTCAAGAATAATAAAATTCTCCAAAGAAAATTGCCGCATTATAAAGCATTCGAACTAGAAAATTCAAGAATTATAAAATTTCCCAATTTAAACGGGATGAATAAAAATCCCGAAAATGTAAAATTGCCCAATTGGAATATTCCCGAATAATAAAATTTCCAAATAATAAAACTTCCTGACTAGAAAATTTCGGAATATAAACAGTTAAAAAGATTTAATAAATTCGATAAAAATACAACAATAAAATATTTTTATCCAAGCTAATTTGTTTAATGTTTAATTTTCAAAAATTATTGTTTGAATAAAAAAATGGACATAATTTTAAAAATACATTTCTGGATGAAAAATGTGGCTTGGAAACAACTTTTTTATTGTTTAAATTCGGGAGTTTGCTGGTTTGATTATTTTACAATTTGGCAATTTTCTGTCGGGAATTTTTAAATTCGGTAATATAAACTTTCGAAAATTTGATTATTCGGAAATTTTCCAATTCGTTAATATTATAAACTCTCCGGGGAATTTCATTATTTGGGAATTTTCCAATTCTGGAATTTTATTACTTGGGATTTTTGTTACCCGGGAACTTTTTTTCGGAAAATTTCCAATTTCGGCTATTTTACCGTTTTGGAATTTTTTTAGCATTTTTCAGTTGTCTTTATCAAAAAATTTTTTAACTTATTTTTTTGAAAGTATTATATTATTTATTTATTAAAATTACAACAAGCAAATATGTTTGTCTAAAACTTTTTTAATGCTTAGAGTCTTAAAATTATTGTTTAAATTTAAGACGAGAATTATTGTTTAAAAATTACATAAACAAGTAATTTTAACAATACTTGCGCTTTGAACGAAAAAAATTCTCCCTACATTTTCTTTGAACCTAAAAATTATATGTAATTAAATTAATTAATTAATTTTAATTAGTTTAAGTTTTCTAAAAAAAGCACTAATTAATTTAGCGCTAAGTTATTTTTAAGATTTTTTAAAATTTAATTCTTTTAAATAATAATTCAGTTTCTGAGAACGTTTTTATGTATTAAACAAAAATACTATGCACTTTTTAAAACGAATTTTTTTATACAGAAATATATTTTTTTAAATATAAATATAAAAATATTTGATTATTTTATTTTTAGTAAATAAGTAATATCGAATAAAATTTTTTTTTTTGATTGTTTACATTCAGAAAATTTCTAGTTTAGATATTTTATAATTCGGCAATTTTCTGTCTGGAATTTTATTACTCAGGAATTTTTGGTTATTTTGGAATTTTGCAATTCTGGAATTGTAGCATATGAGAATTTAATTAATTAGGAATTTTCCATTTATGCAATTTTACCTTTTCGGGCCTTTTATTTATCGGGATTTTTCAGTTGTCCTATTTAAAAATTGAAAATAATGTTTTTCAGTAAATATTATATTATTTATTTATTAGAAATACATTAATAAAATATTAATATTTAAGGTTTTTAAAATTACTGTTTGAACTAAATATGACAATAATTTTATAAAAATGGTATAAAAAATAATTTCTAAGAATACGTGGGCTTCAAAACAAACAAAAAATTTCTCCCTAAATTTTCTCTGACCTAAGATTTATATTTAATGAAATCAATTATTCAATTTTTATATGTTAAATTATCCAAGCAAAGTATGATTCAATTCAGCACTGATTTATGTTTTTAATTTTCGGTTCTTTAATTTAAAAATTCGATTTTTAAAAACATTTTTTGTATTTCAAAGAAACACTATGTACATTTTCAAACAAAATATTTCAACCGAAAATATTTTGTTCACAATTATTCTTTGTATTTTAGTATCAAACAATAATTTTTAAAAACTTTAAACATTAAACATATGTTTCCTTTTATAAAAATATTTTAGTATTTTATTAATAATAAATAATCAATTTTTATTTAAAATTTATATTTAGTTGTTTAAGTTCGGGAATTTCCAATCTCGGCAGTATTTTAAACAGTCAGGAATTTCATATTATCGGGTATTTTATTTTCATGGGTGCCATGTAAATTATGCTAGTTTCTTTTAAATTAATTTTTTTTTTTAAATGAACAAGACCGTCTAAAAGAACATTGAATTTGTCAAAACTGGCGAATTTTGGACCATCCTAATTAGCACACATCTGCTGAAAGTGATCATTCATGTAAATCTTGTATTGTCTTTATTTTAAAAAAATCTTAAAGATGTTTTCGTCGATAAATAACATAAATTAGATTATATGCTATGGTGATAAATTTCCCAGCAATATGGTTGGTAACACTGAAAGAGCATTAAAGATAAGTTAATTAGGTTTAATTATAAGATACACTTAGAAATGTAGTTATTTTATTATAATAAGAATCTAGTTCTATTTAAAATTTTGTTATCAGTAAACACGAAAAAAATTAAGTTATAAAATTCACAGTTTCGATTTTTCATGTTCATTTTACAATTTAATACCATAACTTACAATTTACTTTTTTCCGTGAACTTGTACATTGAGATTAAATTTATAACATATTCTCTAATAATGATGTTAAGTTTCGCATTTATAGAGCATTAATTATTATTATAAATAAGAAAAATCAAGGGTGATCCCCTTTATACAAATTTTTATTTCAAATACTTTTAATTTGTTATAGGTATTATTTAAATAATAAGCCAAATTTATTATAAGATAGGCACTCTGTTGATATTTAAATAGTTTTAATCCAAGTGGAAATTGTGTTATTGCTGTTATTGTGTTAGTATTGCCAATTAGCTTTTATTCTGAAACAAAATTCATCTGCGATGTTATTAATAATATAATATATAATTTAATATATAAGATAATACATCAAGAGTAAAATATAAATATATATTTATATTTTATTCTTTATATGTAATTATGTATACCCTAATGTATATTTCAAATACATATCTCAAATTCGATTATTATTTCATATTGATTCTGATTTCCGAGACTTTTTCCTTTTTCCTGTTTCGAACCAAAAAAAAAAAATAGATTTTGAATACAGAAATATATTCTTCCAAGTGCACGTGATTTTTTTAATGGATTGGGGCGCAAAACGTTCAGAATTTTTTAAATATTCATTTTTGAATATTTTTAGTTAATTCTTTTTATTTTAAGCAATTATTTTAAAATAATCAATTTTGAGTACTTAAAAAATTTTTTTTCTTCTAAAAAAGCACTTTATAGTATACCAAAATTGAAACTGATAAAAAGAAATTAATTGGTTTGAAGTAACTTTAATATAAATTTACTAAACAATATTTAAAAATACTAACTTTTAGAATATCAAATAAGTTGTCCTATTGTTTTCAAAATTATGGTTACGTTTTTAAATGTAAAATTTTTACTAATGAAAAATAATAATAAATGATTATAAATACATTTTTTCGCCAAATTTTGAATTCCTTTAAATGTAAGAAAATATTTTTTTATTAAATCACATGTATAGATTTTGGAAAAAATTGAATATGTCAAACCTGAGATTTCTTCAACCAAAAAATGCTTTTTCGGAAAAAAATTTGTTTGCGTAATTTAGGAATTTAGGAATTTTATTGTTTTTTGTTGCGATTTTGAAATATTTTAAATACTACGTAAAGAATCAATTTCAATAAATTTCAGGTTCGAGATATTTAAATTTTTTTCAGAAACAAAACATTTATTTTCAATCTATATTTTTTTATTATTGTTCCTTAGAAGAAAACTATACATGAAACAAATACGCCAGTATTATTTAACCAATTAGAACATTTTTTTAAATTTTACAATAAAAAAAAAGAACACAAGAAATTAATAATATTTGTGATATTATCAATTCTGTTATCAAACATAATTTGGCCAAAAAATGTTTTTTTTTAA
>JAAAKG020006217.1:2613-21401 GCA_010014905.2 Druon quercuslanigerum | reverse complement strand
ATTTATGGTAAATTTATAAATTCTCCAAACTGTAATAAATTCATTGTAAATTTATAGAGTACCAACAATTTTTAAAAATCTTTAGAATTTTAATAAAATTTCAAAAACTAAAGCATTGAGAAAAATGTTGATATATTGAGCTTTATTGAAATTTCTTAATCTTTATTTACATTTTAATATGAATTTATAAAATTTCGAACAATTACGAAAATGTTTTAAGTTTTAGAAATTTATGGTTAATTAAGAAATTCCCCAAAATTTGTAATCAATTTTTTTTTAATTTCAGAAAATTTTAGATAATTACAAAATTTTTTAAAAATTTTGTAATTTATGGTAAATTTACGAATTACCAACATTTTTTTAAATTTTCTTAGTATTAAATACTTTTTAAATAAAATCAATACTTTGAAAATTTTTATGAAATCTTAAAAATTGTTAGTAATTCATAAATTTACTATAAATTTCGAAATTTTTAAAATGATTCTAAATTAATAAATTTGTTTTAATTTCTATAGAATTTTGAAATAATTCAACCATAAATTGCCAAAACTTAAAAAAATTGCCGTAATAAACACAAATCTCCCAAATTCATATTAACATAAAACTTTTCAGAAATTTCAAAAAATGTTCAAAATGTTCTGAATGTAAAAAATTGTATAAATTATTGTGAAAAATGTTAAAAATTTTATATTAAGAAAGTTTTGATCACTTTTAAAAATTCTGAAAATTATGAAATATTTATTTTTATTTTTTATTAAAAAATTTGACGATTTTTGAATCTCTTGAAAATTTAATATTTAGAAAATTTTTAACATTCTAAAAATTTTGAAATATTATTTTATTTTAATCATGACTTAGAATTTTTTTTATAATAACGGAATTTTTAAACATTTTAAAATTTATTTTTGATTTATAACTTACCAATGATTTGATAAATTTGTGACAAATTTATAAATTTCCAAAAATGTAATAAATTCATGGTAAATTTATAAAAAACCAACAAACTTTTAAAAATCTTTATAATTTCAATAAAATTTCAAAAACTAAATCATTGAGAAAAATGTTCTAAAAATTAAATTAAAATTTTGATATATTAAGCTTTTTTGAAATTTATAAATCTTTATTTTCATTTTAATATGAATTTATGAAATTTCGAACAATTACGGAAATATTTTAAGTTTTAGAAATTTATGGTAAATTAGGAAATTCCCAAAAATTTTCATAAGTTTTATTGCTATATGAATTTAAGAAAAGTTTAGATATTTACAATTTTTTTTAATTTCTGTAATTTATGGTAAATTTACGAATTACCAAAACAATTTTAAATTTTCTAAGTATTAAATACCTTCTAAATAAAATCTATACTTCGAAAGTTTGGGAAATCTTCAAAATGGTTATTAATTCATAAATTTACTACAAATTTCAAAATTTTTGTTAAATGTTGTATTAAACATTTTGGAATCCTAAACATTTTTTTCATTTAAAAATCTACCACAAATTACCAAAATTAAAAAATTGCCGTAATAATCAAAAATGTCTTAAATTCATATTAATGTAAAACTTTTGAGAAATTTCCAGAAATGTTCAAAATTTTCTGAATGTAGAAAATTTTATAAATTAATGTGAAAAATTTATATTAATTTTATATTTTGATCATTTGTAAAAATTCTAAAAATTTTGAAATATTTCTTTTTCTTTTAATATAAATTTAGGAAATTTTTGATAATAACTAATTTTCTAAAATTTTCGAAATTTATGTTTAATTTATAATTGAGGGGCCGGATTCTATAAGGGGTTTAGCGCGTGACATTTCCGAAATGTGGGAATTTTTTTCTCTGAAACTTGAAATTTTACAACAAAGTGGTAAATGTACAAAAGTTGACAATTTTTAAGACGAATATGATGGTATTTTTCTCAACTCACTTTTTTGAATTTCAAAATCGATCATCTATGAGTCATATTTCGAAAAGGTCACGCGCGAAACTCCTTATAGAATCCGGCCCCTCAGTTAACAAGAATTTCATAAGATTATGTTAAATTTACAAATTACCAAACATTTCCAAAAATTACAAATAAATTTCCTTTAATTTACAGGAATTAACAGTAATTTAGAGTATCCAAACATTTCCGATAATTTACGCAAATTTATGGCAACTCTTCGCTTCGAATTGGTCCAATTTGTCATGGCGATCAAGCCATCACTTCACGATCACTCTCTATGGGCCCAAAATGTTAGCTCATAGATTCATAATATTTATTATTCATCTCTGACCACTTACGTCATATACTTTTTCTTTGTTTCGCCCTCTGACGTCACCATGCTTGAAAAGCACTAAACTTTATCCCCGCGTTACAGGCATCAGAAAGGGCTGAAATCATGCATGTGTTATAAAAAAAATTCCTTTGATGAATTCCTCCAAAGGCGTGCGCGTAACAGTCAAAAGCTCAAACCGGGAAAGAATTGTATAGGAAAAATTCCAGAGTACGGAAATGAGATGAAAATTCCGCAGATTACGATGTATCTAAGGAATTCCGAAGTCGTGAAGAATCGGTCCTCTTTTTCTTTTTTATCTCCGGGTGCGTTCGCATTGGGAAGACGTCGACCTGCATATTTCGTATATTTTGACAGAGTGATTCACTGATGGATTCAAACCAACACCATGTGTATGTACTTCCTCCATACGTTTCAATGTATACGGGAGGTTAACGTATGTGGGAGAATCATGGTGGGTGAGATGATGTTAATGTTGCTTCTGCTACCAGTGGCTTTCTTTCTTCATTATAGTGAAGCTCGGCACTCGATCTCCTTAATATCATTTACTTTCATACCATTTCTTCATCTTTATTTCGAAATCATTATCTCGAATTCTGGAATTTAGCGTGCATTTTTTTTATTTAGTAGTGATCTATCATACCTTTGTTTAATAAACGTGTATGTGAAAAGAGTTGAAAAGGTGTTTGATGCAATAAGTGAGAGGAAAAGTTATATATGGAATTGCTTCAGTGGATTATAATTTATAGTGACTGCTTCTTCCATGAAGGAGAATTTTGGTGAGTTTTTTTTGTAAAAATCGAGGGTCTGAGATTTTTTGTGTATTTTTGATTGGATGATTGCATGGGGTAGCAAAACATTCCATAGATTATACTAAATTCATTATATAAAATTATTATATAGAAATTAGGAAAGTATAATCAGCATTGGCATAAACAACATATAAATATTGAAGGAATTAATGTAACAATAGAGTAACTACAAAATTCTCTTGAATTTTTGATATCTTTAAAATTGCTTAAAATTGGTAAAATCCCCCAAAATCTTGAAAATAATTCGAGGTTCTATAAATCTTAATCTTCTCTCGTTGATACTTCTAAAATTTTTTGAAATTGTATGCAGTCTTTTAAAAAATCTTAAAATCTTTAAAATCCTTCGGAATTATTTGATTCATTTTATATCCTTTAAAATGGTTGAAATCCAATGTTTAGAAATCGTTTGGAATCATCAAACCTCCTCATGTGTTTGAAAATATTTTAAATTCCGTAAAAGACAAGGTCAGTATAAATATCTCAAAATCTTTGAAACTCCTACAAAATTCTTTTAAATCCCTTGCCATTTTTTTAGTTTCTTGAAACCTTTTGGAATTCTGAAGAATTTTTTGTTTCTTTTAATGTGAGTTTATGCAACTTTTGATAATAAAAGCAACTTTTTAACTTTTGGAAGTTTGTAGTAAATATCTAATTTACAAAAAATGTAGTCAATTTATGATAAATTTTTAAACTATCCAAAATTTAAGAAAATTTTATGAGTTCAGTAAATTTTCAAATTTTTTTAAATTGAAAAAAATATTCTAAGCAATAAAATTTTAACAGCTTAAAATTTTTTTAATATTTAGTTATTAGTTAATATAAGTTTCGATATTAAAAAAATTTTGAACTTTTAACAAATGTTTTAATTATTTTTTTGATAAAAAAATGTGACGATTTTTGAATCTCTCGAAAATTTGATATTTAGAAAATTTTTGTAATTGTTTTGAACATTCTAAAAATTTTAAAATATTATATTTATTTTAATTATAGATTAGAAAATTTTGGTATAATAACGGAATTTTTTTAAATTTTGAGATTTATTTTTAATTTATAACTTACCAATAATTTGAATTTTAGAAAAGAAATTTAGATAATTTATGGTAAATTTACGAATTACCAAATTTTTTAAAAAATTTTCTAAGTATTAAATACTTTTTAAATAAAATCAATACTTCGAAAATTTTAAAATCTTGAAAATAGTTAGTAATTCATAAATTTACTATAAATTTCGATTTTTTTTTATGTTTCGAAGTGAACAAATTTGTTTGAATTTGTATAAAAATTTTAAATAATTCAACCACAAATTACCAAAATTTAAAAAATTGCCGTAATAAGCAAAAATGTTCTAAATTCATATTAAAATAAAACTTTTGAGAAATTTCAAAAAATGTTCAAAATTTTAAACATTTTATGTTAAGAAAGTTTTGAGCATTCTTATTATTGATAATTTTGAAATATTCATTTTTATTTTTTATAAAAAAAATTTTTATATTTTGAATTTCTTAAAAATTTGATATTTAGAAAATTTTGGTAATTGTTTTGAACATTCTAAATATTTTGAAATATTTTTTTCATTTAAATTAAAAATTAGAAAATTTTTGTATCATAACGGAATTTTTAAAAATTTTGAGATTTATTTTTAATTTATAACTTACCAATAATTTGATAAATTTATGATAAATTCGTAAATTTCCGAAAAATGTAATAAATTCATGGTAAATTTTTAAAGTACCCACAAATTTTAAAAAAGCTTTAGAATTTCAATAAAATTTCAAAAACTAAAGCATTGAGAAAAATGTTCTAAATATTAAAATTTCAAAAGTTTTCATTTTTAAAAATGATTTTATGTATTAATTCAGACAAATTTTG
The DNA here is from genome assembly GCA_010014905.2 of Druon quercuslanigerum. Lineage (NCBI taxonomy): Eukaryota > Metazoa > Arthropoda > Insecta > Hymenoptera > Cynipidae > Druon > Druon quercuslanigerum. The sequence continues at coordinate 16,448 of JAAAKG020006217.1, read as the reverse complement.
ATATATTAAGCTTATTTGAAATTTTTAAATCTTTATTTTCATTTTAATATAAATTCATTAAATTTCAAACAATTACGGAAATGTTTTAAGTCTTAGAAATTTATTTTAATTTATAAATCTTAATCTTCTCTCGTTGATACTTCCAAAATTCTTTGAAATTATATGCAGTCTTTTAAAAAGTCTTAAAATCTTTAAAATCCTTCGGAACTATTTCATTCATTTTATATCCTTTATAATGATTCAAATCCATTTTTTTAAATCCTTTGGAATCATCAAACCTCCTGAAATATCTGAAAATATTTTAAATTCCGTAAAATATTTATAAAATTCTCTAGACCAAAATTACTTTAAACTTATTCATTAAAGTTAAAAGACAAGGTCAGTATAAATATCTCAAAATCTTGGAAACTCCTACAAAATTCTATTAAATCTCTTGACATTTTTTTAATCTCTTGAAACATTTTGAAATTCCTCAGAATTCCGGGCAATGTTTGAAAGTCTTAAAAACCCCCTAAAGTTCCTCTACATGTTTCAAAATTCCTTGAAGTCTGTGGAAATATTTATAAATCTCTTTGGAAATCAATAAAATCTTTTTAAATTAGTTGAAATACTTGAGAAATTCTTTTAAAAGGCTTAAAATTCGTGATAGTACCTTAAAATTGGTTGAAATTCTTTGGAATATCATAAGACCTTCTGAAGTGTTTGGGAATATTTTGAAGGCCATACAATTTTTATTAAATTCTCTAGGTTAAAATTAAATAGAACCTATTTATTAAAGTAAAAAACGTTTACATCTTTATAAATAGAATTCTTCGAAATCCTTCAATCTTTTGAAATTTCTTGAGATACTTTGAAATCTTTGAAATCGCTGGGAATCCCGTAAAATTTAATTTATTTTTCAAAGTTGGGCATAAATATCTTGAAATCTTTAGAACTTCTACGAATTTCTTTCAAACCCCTGACATTTTTTTAATCCCTTGAACCCTTTTGGAATTCCTTCAAATTCCGGGAAATGTTTGAGAAATATTAAAAATCTTCTAAAGTCCCTCAAAATGTTTATATATTTAAACACTCTTGTAAAACCCTTGTAATCCAAAGTAGTTCCTAAAAATCGGTTGGTATCCTTTTGCATGCCGTAAAGCCTCGTAATATGTTTAAAAGTCATAAATATTCTCTGAATATTTTATGAAATTTGACGATGTCGCTTAAAATTTATGGACATTTTCTGAAATTCCTTAAAATTCCTTAAAATTTCAGGAACTTTGGACTGAAATAATTAAATAAATCATTCTTTTGTACTTTCTCTATTTCTTTCAATATTTTAACGTTCTTTACTTCTATACTGCTTCTCTTATAAAGGTTTTCTTAAAATAATTGCCTATAGTGATTTTTGTAGAATAGCGAAAAAATTATAAGAAAAAAATCATAACAAACCTATACAAAATTTCCTATAATATTTTTTCGTAAAAGGCGAATTTTAAAGACAAATAAAAAAACTGGTGCTATACCTAAGCTAATTAAAATTAAAATTGTTCAAAAGTATACAATTTCAAATTAAAATCCTATATATAGTTTAATAATTGTAAATATAAAAGTTTAAAACTGGAATAAGTTCATGTCAACTAAATTCACAATTATTTGGTCATAATTCCAATAATTCAAAAGAAATTTAATATTTGACACTAAAAATCGTAGTTTAAGTTGTAAGAGTTAGAAACTCTTTTCTTTACATTTATTATTCAGAAATCAATAATTTACAATTACAAGCTCTAATAAGTGAAAACAAATTTAAATGGAAAACGTTTAAAGAATAATGTTACTTTTTAAATAAAATAAAATAGATAAATAAAAACTTTATAAATTAAAATTTTTTTAAATTAATCTAGCTTTTAAAATTTAGGAATTAATCATTATTTTCTATTCGATTCGCTCAATCTTGTATATTTTTAGTTTTGAATTCGCAGTAGAAAAAGTGTTTTTGGAGAGCCTCCAAATTAAGTGTTAAATTTGAGTAGCTTCTTTTTTGCAATTGTATAATTTTGATTTTTTTTCCGTTTGGATACTTTGAGTTTTAAAGAAAAATTTCAACTCAAATATTTAGTTATATTTTTCTAAAATATCAAGTTTTTGGAAATACCAAATTAAAACGCTTTAAAATTTGACACCATCAAACTCAAGTTCTTTATTTATCTAATAAAGAAATTTAGTAGGAATTATAATTTAAATTGTCAAAATAATTTGCAGGCTGACTGAAATTAAGAGTAGTATTGAACAAACTAAAAATATAAAATATTCGAAAACTCTTACTTGGATTTTGTTGTTTCTCAAATTTCTGATAAATTAAGTTTTTTTCGTAGGTATATTTCTACAAAGTAGCAGGTTATATTAGCGACTGGATTTAAGAAATTTATACTTTGACTATCAATTTTTTATGGGAATTTCTTTCTGTTTGTAAAAAAGAAATGATTTATTTTATTTCTTTTTAAGTTTATATAAATAAAATTTTTCTAACATTCTTGAGAAGGTTTATTTGAATTTTTGAAGATTTCAGGTATGTCAAATTAAAATTTCAACGAAATAGTTCATTTTCAAGCCAATAGTTAAATTTTAATTTTTAATAAAAAAAAAAATTTCAGCCCAGAAAGAAAAAATTTTAACCAAATTATAATTTGAGCGGAAAAATGATTTTTAATGCCAAATAAAATTTGTAAATAATTATTTATTTTTTAGGTTCATTTACTTATTTGTTTTAAAGTTTTTATGAGTATCGTTTTTCTAGGATTCTGAAAATAATTGCAAGCTTTTTGAGGATTTCAGATATGTCGAAAAAGTGAAGTGACTTTTAAAAATAAATAGGACTTGTGGAAGTTTGGATGAAGCTTAAAAACATTTGATCAATTTTCTAAAATATTTCAAAGTTCCAAGTATTTGTAATCTCTGTGAAACTTCTGGAATTCTTTAATATCTTTTAAACTGAAATAAATTATTATTTTTAAAATTTTTAGGAATCTTTCAAAATTAAAAAATTGCCTTTAAAGCTTCTAGATTATTCTTTAAAAACTTGGGAAAGGTATTGAATTGTTTTAAAACATTTTTTTTTTAATTTTCGCAGCAATCTCTTCAATTCTTAAAAAGCTTCTAAGTTTCTTTATCGAAATCTTTAAAAATCTACATATTGATTTAAATGTTTTAAAACCTTTTCGAACTGTAAACTATTTCCCAGAAAATCTTAAGAGTTTTTTATTCTCTTGAATAAAAATAGTTTTATTCTCTTGAAACCTTTCAAAATTGTCAAAAAGCTCAAATCTAAATTTTTGGTTGAAAATTTTCAAAAATTTACGCTAAACATTACAAAAAAATATTCACTTCATAAATATTTTTGAATCTATTCAAGACTTTTAAATATCTCTTGAAACTCGTTTTTTAAAATAAAAAAGTAATTTGTAATTTTCCCAGGAATCGTAGGAAATTTTTTTATGTGCTTGAAACATTTTAAAAAATTTTAAAAAGCTTTGTTTTAGAACATTTAGAGTAAATTATGTACTTAAATTAAATATTATAAAAACTTTGTTATACATTAGTAATTAGGTTAATAAATTTTGTTTTAATCAAATATAAAAAATTATTGAAAATTGGGGGAGTTAGGAAAGGGGATGGTTTAGTCTTCTCAAAAATACGGGACGAATAGCCAAGCCTGTAAAAATTGCTTGACTACTCTTCCCGAATTTCAAGACTTTCTTTTACAAGAATTTATCGATTTTTTATTTTTAGGGATAGTGTTCTTAAATTTTTATTTTCCAATAATGAAAACTTTTATCCGTAAAGTAAGGAATGTCTCCTGAGTTTCATAATTAAGAAAAAAATTAGGGATAGATTTGATTTCTTGATATCATGACACCCTGATAAAGAACTTCTCTATTCGTTAAAGGTGGGAGAGTTAAAATGGTGTAAATGAAAAAATAAAAAACTTTAAAATAAAAAGTTGAACCTTCGGCATAAAAACCTCCAGAGCGATCTCTAAGTATGTTGTTAAAAATACCGCAAAATTGTGGATCATTTGATCGCCAAACAGAAATAAATTTCCTGGACAAGATTTTAGAAAGTTAAATAAAAATCGTTTTAAGAGACACCCTAATGTGGGATTTCGGTTGTTCTCTTTTGCGTAGCCTTAAACAAATATACAAGTCCTCCTCGTCTTGAATTGCTCAAAAAAGAAACCGTGACCGGCCAAACAGGAACTGCGGTACATGATTTCACGGAATGTCGTTTCCCATTTTACGATATGACCTCTTCAGCAATAAATTTCGTGATTTTGGAATTTAGTACTTGTCAAAACTTATTTAATTCGCAATCTGCAAAAAATTCCCTTCAAAGGTCTAAGAAATAATTTGAAATAAAATTAATGAAAAGTATCTTATTGCTTCAATTATTCAATTTGAAAATGGTTCTAAAAATTAGTAAACAGGTCACTTCGTTTTAATTTATTCTATATGAAAATAGCTGTACAATTTTATTAATAGATTGTCGATTCAGTGGGTTTGACTGGGCGTACTTAATGGCTATCCTCACTTCCTGTGTGTCAAGAAATTTACAAATACTGTAGAATAAAGTTGAAGACATAAGGATGGCAACTGGATAATGACCAAAAATGAAATTTCACAAAATGAAGAAAGACTTTTACAATGGTTTTATCAAATATAAAAGTTTTATAAAATTGTAAAACCATGTATTCTTTAAGATCTCTAGATTGAAGATGGGGAAACTCGAAAACGAAACATGTTTTGTGTGGTAGAGGGCAAAAAATGCTTCTTATCTAGTTTTAAATCTCATAAATTTTAAAACAGCCTATTTTTTTACCAAATTTGCGAATTTTATGAAAATATGAGAATGACAGCTGGATCTGGACCAAAATTAAAATTATTTCTATCATAGAACATAAAAGAATATTTAGTCAGAATTATAATGTTTCAGTGTGGTGAAAAAATTTTGGCATCAATAATTTCTTTATTTGAGGCCGAGAAAATTTTTAAATTCATTTTTTCCAATAAAAGGAAGATCGATTTTTATATATTGTTGATGTGTGTCTATAAATAGCGCAATAAATTAATTGAAATCGTTAAAACCAGAATTTTGAAAAAATAATACTTATCCAGTTATCATTGTCATCTCTTCAGTTAAACTATAATAAAATAATGTAATGATTATTATTCAGGAATATAATTATAAGGAAATTTGAACTAATTTGTGCAGAAGTTATAATTTTTAAAACTATAATAAGAACTCTGAAAATGTTTTCCAGATTATTTATTTTATTTCGAGGTTATTTACTATACTAGATTATTTATTTTATTTCGAGGTTATTTACTATACTATATTTTTTGTAAAAGTTCATTTGCTTTATTAAAAAGGGCAGTATTATATTTTTGGTTCTAAATTATTTTGTTGAAAATGCAATATTGTTAAAAAGTTATATTTTTTATCCAAAATTGAACGACTTCGTTAAAAATTTATTTTTTTATTTAAAGGTTCATCTCTTTGATTAAAACATTAACTATTTTGATGAAAATTCAGTTAACATCATTGGTTAAAAAGTAAGAAATTAACTTTTTAGAAGAAAGTTTAACTTCTTGTTTGTAAATTCATGTAATTTTTCGAGTTTTTGTTAAAAATTCGTCTTTCTTGGTGAAACTTTAATTTGTTGGTCGAAAAGTTATCCTTTTTGGTTAAAACGCAAAGTTTAGTTTTAAATATCAACTATTACATGGTTCATATAAAATTCATCTTTCTTTGTTGAAAAGTCGATTATTTGACTTAAATTTAAACTATTTTTTAAACAAATTAATTTTTCTATAATGATTCATAATTATAGTTAAAAAATCAACTGTTTAATTTTAAATCAACTTTTAGGTTTAAAAATTATATTTTTTGTGGCAAATTGATCTATTTGGCTTAAAAATTCAACAAATTGGTAGAAAATTAAACTATTTGGTTTAAAATTAATGTTTTTGGTTGAAAAGTCATTTGTTGCGATGGAAATTTATCTTTTTGTGAATAATTCTTCTTTTAACTTTGTTCGGCTCTAAAATTAAACAATTTGGTTGAAAATTAATTAATCTTGTTCAAACTTCCTCTTTTTGGTAGAAAATTAATATTATTAAAAGATTTGGAATCTAACAATTCAACTATTTGGTGCACGAATCATGTATTTTTTTGAAAAGTTGTCTTTTTGGATTAAAAATTAATCTTGTTTGTTTAAAATTCAACTATTTGTTGAAAAATTCATATGTATTGTTAAAAATCGTCTTTTTAGGCAAACAATTATTCTTTTCTGTTAAAGGTTTAACTTTTTGGTTTATAATTCAACTATGTTGTTCAAAATGCATCTTTCTTGGTTGAAAATGATCTTTCTTGTCAAAAATTTATTTTTTCCGTTTTAAAATTCCCCTCTTTTTTAAAACATTCAAAGTTGTCTTTCTTGGTTGAAGATGAACTTTCTTGAAGCAAATTTAACTTCCTTTCAAAAAATTTGTCTTTTTGTCTTTAAAATTCAAATGTTTGAATGAATTTCAATCTTTTTTATATAAAAATTCATCTCTTCCCGAGTAAAAAGGCTTCGACTTGAATTCGACTTAGTTATGTCTTGAGTTCGCCTCCAAGACACGATGTCTGGCTGCGTCTTAAATTGATCAGAGATATAAGCCTTCGTCTTACGTTTATGGTCACGAGAGGTAAGACAGGGATTACTTGTCTCAAGACAAGCCTTGTCTTGGCTAAAAAGGTCGAACCTTTTTCGACTCATAAATGAAACTAAAATTGATGAATGAAAAATTTGTAATTATTAAATTAGTTATTTTCAATTAAAAAATTCAAAATTTGCGCGTCTAAACGAGTATAACCGTCAAGAATTTTCTTGAAACAAATTAAAATTTTTACTTTCTATATGGATCTCCTAAGCCGTTCGAAATACGTAAATAAAACAACATTTTCGGTATCCTCGTCAAATAAGTATAATAAAAATAAAAATACGTAAATGAATTGATTGTATATATACAGGGTGGGCCATTTGAATCTATCCACCCCAAAATCTCCGGAAATAAGTGGTATAAAAAGAAATTATTCAGACAAATGTTTCTCATGACAATGGGGGCCATCTTTCTGCAAAATCGGGTTTGACCTTAATATCAATTTTAAATGTTATTTGAAGGTCACATTGATTTTTTAAATAGAGGTCAAAAAAAGGTTAAATCAAAGTCAAATTTCAAAAATCATACAAAACAAATTTTTTTTGTTTTATTCTTTTAACACGTTTGGGCAACACAAAGATGGGGTGGATTAGGGACCAATGGCTTTGAGAACCTTGACCTTGAGGCATGCTTGGAAGGTCATTTGAAGGTCAAAGTGTTTGTTTTCTTGAACTAATACACCCGAAACCAAACCCACAAACTCACAAGCTCCAAACCAACAAACTCCACACTTTGTTCTACGAATGACCTTCCAAGTTGGCCTCAAGGTCAAGGTGATCAAGGTCGTTGCTCCCAAATTCACCGCAGCGTTGTGTTGCTCAAACGTGTTAAAAAATTAACACAAAAAAAATCATGGTCTGCAAAATTTTTGAAATTTTTCCTCGATTTAATCTTTTTTTGATCTCGTGGAAATTGATTCTTAACTATCATTTCGGACGTAAAACTTCCCGGTCTTTCAGAATCTAATGTCAGGAATAGGGGTTCCAATTTAAAAATATTAATGTGATCTTTAAATAACCTTGAAAAATGATCACAAGGTAAAAACCGATTTTCCACAAATATGGCCCCTATTGTCCTGAGCAACTTTTGTCTGAACAATTTTATTGTATGCCGCTTATTTTCGGATATTTTGGGGTGAATAGATTAAAATGACCCACCTTGTATATATATTGCATAAAAATATACAAGATTATTTAATAATTATATAAATATATGTCTTCAAGACACATAAACTGGTCTCCAAGACATAAATTGAGGTCTGGGTCCGTCTTAACGTTGAGACATGCTCAAGTCGACCTTTTTGACTTCAGCATGTCTTGATTGGAGGCAATTCAAGTCGAAACCAAGTCGAAGAATTTTTACTCGGGATTCTATTGTAAATACATCTTTTTATGCTGAAAACTCAACTACTTGCTTCAAAATTGAACTATTTTGCTAACAATTTAGTTATTTTGGGAAACTTGTACTATATAATGAAAGTCATCATTTTTGGTCGAAAATTCGACTATGATGTTAAAAATTCATCCTTTTGAATTCAATATTCATTTTTTACGGAAAAAACTAAGCCTTCTTGACTAAAAGATAACTTGTTCGTTAAAAATTTAATTACCTTCGAAAACGCTCGTCTTTTTGTCTCGTAAATTTCACCATTTGTATAAATCTTGAACTATTTTTTAAAAAACTCGTCTCTCTTACTGGAAAGTTAGTCTATTTGGTTGTTAATGCAACAGTCTAGTTGAAAATCTAATATATTTTGGCTTGAAATCTTAGGAATTTAAATTGTTTGTTTTTAAATTCAATATGTTATATTCATTAATTTTATTTAAATATTTATCAATTTAAAATCCGTCTTTAGCTAACAGCTACGTTACATTATCTTCAACCTTACATTATTTCAAATAATGCTCTTTAGTATCGTAAATAATTTTACAAACAAAATGTTTCTTCAATTTCGAACTTAAATTCTTCTCCTATCTTCAGTTACGTCTGTGAGTACGGACTATTGGTTGTTTTAACTTTCCTCTACTGGAGTCAATGACTTGGCAATTCAAGCAATTCATCGATTAGTGCGCATAATTTGCTTTTAGTAATTAATAGATGGAACTAACTAGAAAACGATAAAAGTATCTTAGATTATGCAATTGGTTGAATCCAATTAAAGCTTATGCATTTCTACTTCACCTTTCAATAATAATTATAATAATATGACTGCAAATTATTTCTGTAAATAAACTAATATTATATTAAATTATTCAAGATTGATTCATATTAAATTAAATCTAATGTGAAGTTGAAAGAAAAATGCGGTGGATTCCATGTGGGTATGTCACATTTGTGTGTGGGTAGCGAGAAACGAGAGAGAACAACCTTTTTGTTGCTCGGGTCGCGAGTCCTTTTACAACGGTCGAGTGATTATTCGGTGAGAGTCAATATTTCACACAGTCAGTATTTATAACTGAAAAAATTCACGAAAGTAAAAATCAAAATCAGACCAAATTCATCTCTTTCATCATTAAATTTTTTTTAAATATAGGGTAACCAGACGTTCTGATTTATCATGACAAGTCCTGATTTTTTGTAGCGGTCCTGATATTCTGATTTTTTGTGCTGTCCTAATTTTTCATACCTGAAATCGAAAATTCGCTATTTTTATTGCGCGTACCTAAATGTTGTTCACAATTTCTGAGGGAATAGTGAAGTTTTACTAATGTTAAAAAAAGGATTGTATTCAATTTTTAAAATAAAAATTATACTGGTTTTTAAACAATTCGTCTTTTGGGCATAAAAATTCCATATTTTGGGTGATATTTTTTTCTTTATTGACTGAAAAATCTTTATTGGTTGAAAATTCGTCCTTTTGGGTTTAAAAATTAATCTGTTGTAGAAATTTCATTTTTTTGATAAAAATTCAACTGATTGATTGAAAACTAATATTTTTTGGTCGATAATTATCCTGTTTTGTTAAAAATCAATTTCTAATTAGCTGAATATACAGTTTTTATTTAAAAACGTAATTATTTTCTTTTTGGTAGAATTTTTTTAAAATAGAAAATGCATGGACATATATTTTGTGTAAAAAATTTTTTTGTTTAAATATTAATTTTTATTGTTGAAAATTCATCTTTTTGTTTAAAAATTTCTCTTTTGTGATAGAATATTAATCTGGACAGTGAAAAATTTATCTTTTTATTGGAAATTAATTTTTTTGGTTAAAAATTAAATTATTTTTTTGAAAATTAATTTTTTATTTTCAAAAATTAATTTTTTATTTTGAATGTAACTTTGTTATTTTGGGTTAAAAATGTAACTGTTTTTTTAATATTATGTATTTTGTTCAATATTAATATTTTTTGGTAAAAAATAATCTTATTTTTTTAAAATGCAACCTGTAAGAAAAATTTTTATCGGTCGAGGAAAATGAAAAACTGGTTAGGGAAAAGTGAGGGAAAGTTACGGAATTTCGAAAATGGCATTTTGTGCCGCAATAATTAAGGCACTATTTTTTAACGTTTACCACTTCTGCCCCAAGAAAAGGTTTTTATAATAAAAAATTCAATTGTTCAATTCAATTGTTTTTCCGTTTTTACATTGATTAAGAGCGCGAACATAACTGAAGTTCAAAACGAGTTTGCAAGAAAAAAAACTTGATACCAAATTAAAGCCATAGTTTTTTCTATGCGGTCTTTCTATTATTAATACTGGTAAACGTTAAAAAAAATTTAATATGAAATAATTATTCTTGAAAATAAAAATTTTTCCTGAATTAAAATAAGTTTAATAGTGAATTTCAATGCAAGAAAATTTGAATAAAAAAAAATTGTCAAAAAATACAAGCCGCAAGAATCGAGCCCCGACTTCTTGCTGCTAACAAGTCCGAAGCGTCACTGCCTGCTGTAACTTGCAGTCGGAAGATGTTAGCTTCTTTTAAAGCATATCGCAAGGTCGGTATTAATCTATTTAAATTTCGAATAATTTAGCTTGACCTGTTGAATTTTTAAAAAGGTAATCATTAATTTCCTTACTATTAAAAATTTGTGCTAATTATTAGTCATTTGAATTGAAATTGTATTTAAAAGTTGAAAACGACTAAATGAAATAGTTTTATACAACTAAAATTTTTTAACATTTTTACGAGCATTTTCACCACACCAAACAATAGTGACTATCCAATTTTGAATTTTGGACTGTAAACTTTGACATTTAAACTAAATACCTAAAAATCTGGAATTTGAGATTTTGAGAAATCTCTTTCACAATACTCTAGAGAAAAAAATCTTGTGATGAGAAAAAAAAACGACGTGTACATAGTTTAAAAGCGCATAATGCAAAATGTGTGAATCAAATGAAGGCGTGGGGTCGTTTCGCTCGAGTGGCCGGAACTCAAACGCGTGTCAAGGTTCGTTTGGATCGAGGCACACACTTAAGAAATGCGGGTTAGGCACTCGAGCCAATCGTGGCCAATTTCGCACAGTTCCAATCCAGTGCTCGCGACAGATTTCAGAGAATTCGAGGGCATGAGTAATAAGTATTTCTCTGAATAATAATATTTTATTATTCTTATCACTATTATTATTATTATTATTATCATCATTATTATTATACAATTAAGGCAAATCTCCTTCCTGTTTCGCTTATATATAAAATTATATATAATATTATTATATAATACGTTCTTTCCTTTCGTCTTGCTCTGACACAGGTCGCTGATGAATCCCTCTAGCAATCATCCGAGGCGAAGAGCTTTATAAAGTCATCATGTTTCAAAGATCACACAAAAAATGCAAATTTACTGATAATCCAATAGCAAGGTCCATACTCTTTACTCTAAATGACGTTTAAATTAAATCTTAACTTTCTTTTGATACTTTGAATAGGTTATAACGCTCCAAATTGCTCTATAACAAAATTCTTTCCCCCTACCGCTGTCGTGACTGAAGTAACGTGACTCAAGAAATGATATAATTTTCTTGTCATCCAGAAGATTAATCTTTTCTACTTCTCCCACTCGCAAAAATATGAAGCCTATTCACCATTCCCCTCAAAAACGTGGATACATTAAACTTTCTGTCTCCCACGAGATTCTCCTCGGGAAATTCTTCAAGTTCATACCGGAATCACCATCATCAGACCCGAAATTTTCTCAATTCTTGTTTTAGATATGATATATCGACTAGTCAGGAAACAGTTGTTTGCGTGAAAATTTTCATTTTGAATTTTAGAGTGCAAAATAGGCTGTTTTTCCATGCTTAAATAATTTGCAGGTAATTTAAGGTCAATGCACTTTGAAATCCAAGTGACTGCAAGTGAATAAAAGTGACTAAAGGGAAAATGTAGTGATTCCAAGTGATTTCAGATGACTGAAAGTGATTCCTTGTGATTACAGATTTTCTTGTGCTCATGATTGCGATTGATATCAGATCATTATAAAAATGATTTAGGATGATTTCTGCTGATTTCAGACAATTTCAGGTTATTGCAGTCAATTTCAGACGATTGCAGTTAATTGAAGGTGGTTGCACTTGATTTTTAATGATTAAAAGTTATTGAAACGGATTTCACGTGATTGCAGGGTTCCTTCAAAGTGATTAAAAATCATTGTAAAGTCACTATAAATTTTTTAATTTACGTGAATTACTTTTAATTCTTTTGAGTTCTTTAAATTCAATTTTATTCCTTTTTATTATTTTGAATTGCATGAAAGGCTTTTAAACATTTTGAAATTTTCTCCAGTTCTTTAAACTTCCCTGAAGTATCTTTAGTTCTTCTAAGTTTTCTGATTGATATGAATTCCTAAAATTCGTCTGAATTCTCTAAGTTTCTTGCATTATTTTGAAGTCCTTGGAATTTCTAAAATCGTGAAATTGTCTGAATTTAGAATAATTAAAAGAATTCAAGAATTTTAGAGTATTTATCAAATTTAGAGATTGAAAAAAATTAAGAAAATTCAGAGAATCTGAAGATTTACAGGAATTCAGAATTAGAACTGACTGTTTTTAGAAATTCACAGTATTTCGAATACGAAAAGAATTCAGGATAATTAAGGATTTCAGGAAATTCTGAGAATTTTAGGGACTTCAGAGAATTTAGGCATTTTTATTTAGAGCATTCTACGAATTTCAGGAAGTCAGGACATTGGGGGAATTTAGAATGTTAAAAAAATTCAGAATAATTAAGAACGTCACGCAATTCACATAATTTTAGGTAATTCAGAGCAATGAGGGCATTTCAGGAATTTCAGGAATTCAGAGCATTAGGAAAATTATTAATATTCAAGGATTTCAGGGAATTTAGGGAAATAAGGTTTTCAAAAATTCAATGGAGTTAGAGATTTTTAAAAATTCTAGGAATTCAGGGAATTTACAATATTAAAAAAATTCATCATGTTTCAATATTACAGAGAATTCAGAGAATTCAGGGAATCCCAAATCTTTAAGGATATCAGACAATTCAAGGCTTTGAGGGAATTTTAAAGAATTGAATTCCAAATATTCAAGGTCAGGTAATTCAAGAACTCAGTCAATTCAAAGAATTCGGTAGGTTTCAAATTATTTAGGAATTTAGAAAATTCGAGGAATTCAGAAAGTTCAGGGAATGCGGAATATTCAAGGAAGTCAGGGAATTCAGAAATTGAAGGATTTCAGGAAAATTAGGAAGTTTAGGGATTTTTAGAATATTTAAGGAATGTGTTGAAATCAAGGATTTCTGAGAATTCAAAGGATTTAAGGGATTTCTAAGCATTATTTAACTAGAGAGTTAACGGAATTGCCGAATATTCAAGGAATTCAGAAAAATCAAGGGTTTTGCAGAGTTCAATGAACTCTGAATGTTGATGCATTTTAGAGAATTCACAGAAACTAGAGATTTCGAAAAATTCAAGGAATTTAGGGATTTTTAGAAATTTAATGCATTCAGGAATTCAGAATATTCAAGGAATTCAGGGAATTTACAGGTTTCAAGGGATTCAGAAAATTAAAGGAATTTAGAATATTCAGGGAATGCGGAATATTCAAGGAAATCAGGGAATTCAGAAATTGAAGGATTTCAGGAAAATTAGGAAGTTTAGGGATTTTTAGAATATTTAAGGAATGTGTT
>JAAAKG020006206.1:6432-21401 GCA_010014905.2 Druon quercuslanigerum | reverse complement strand
TTTTGATTCATAACATTTTTTCATAGAATGCCTATTTTTCGAGATATTTGAAAGTATGCAGTTAAAAAAATTACCCAGTATATACATATGTGTGTGTGTGTGTGTGTGTGTGTGTGTGTGTGTGTGTGTGTGTGCATGCATGTATACATGTATGTATATACAAGGGAGGGGTATGGAAATTGAAGGGAAATTAGGGGAAGCACAAGAAATGAGGAAGGCAGGGGCAGTGGGGATAAAAGAAAGAGTGGGAGAGAAATGAGGCAAAAAAGTAGAGGAAGTATGGGGAAATAAGGAGAAGTAGGAAAAAAAAAAAAAAAATAGGTTTATTATTGAAATAGGTGAAATGAGAGAATGAGAATTAAAGTAAATAAGGGAAAATCATGAGGGTATTGAGGTGGCAAAGGGAAAATAAGAGAGGGGTAGTCGGGAAATAAGTGAAAATGCAGGAGGGCGAGTGGAAAATAAGGAAAAATAGGAGGAGTAGAGAAAATAACGAAATGTGAAACAGTGGAGTAGGGAAAATGACGTGAGGATTAGAAAATGCAATGGACTGAAATAAGGGTAATTGAGGGGAGATTAAAAGGAGGAATCAAGAAGAAATTAGTAAAAGGAGAGTAACGGAAGTAAGGTCTATGTAATTTAGAAAAAGGAAAGTAGGAAATTGAGGAGAAACGGAAGAGAAAAACTATGGAAATGTATTGGTATTGAGAGAAGTAGAGAAAATAATGGAGTGTGAAGTACGTGAATTAGGATAATTTCGTTTATTTGTAGTAGGGGTAATAAGGCAAAATAAGGAAAAATAAGGGGGGGGGGTAGGGGAAAATAAAAGTACGAAAGAAGAATTTGGTGGGATAAGGGAAAATGAGGGGCATATGGGAAGTGAGGAAAAATGAGAAGTAGTAAAAGAGTAAAGAAAAATGAGGCAAATTGAAAAAATAGAGAAAATAAGAGGATCAGAATTAGGGTAAACAAGGGAAAATAAAAGGGGCGTTTTTAAAGAAACGGGAAATTTAATGAGGGGAAGTAGGGAACTAAGTGAAAATTCGAGAAGGCAAGTATATGAAATCAAGAAAAATAGAAGGAAATGAAGTAACATGTAGAAGATGCAATAAAAGGAAATAAGAGAAAATGATTCTGGGTTAAAAGAATAAAGTAGGTAGAAATTTGTGAAGTAGAAGTAGGGACAGTAAGGAAAAGTTAGAAGAGAAAAAATGAAGAATATTAGGGAAATTGGCAAAATATAAAAAAGTATGGGAAATGAGAAGAAAAGAGGAAATAAGGCGTAGGTGGAGTAGGAGAAATGAGAGGAGATGTAGTAGATGTATATAGGGAAAATGAGAAAAGGGAAAATAGGGAAAGTAGAGATAATAGTGGTAAGAGAGGTAATGGAAGTAAGGAACTTAAGTAAAAAGGAAGTAGAGGAAGTAAAGAGAAATTATAGGATCCAAAGTAGGAGAAATTAGAGAAGAGGAGACGGAAACGAGAAAAGGTGAAGTGGGGGGTGTAGGGGAATAAGGAAATGAGTAGTAGGTTTAATGAAGAGAAATGCACGTGCAATGAGGAGAAATTGTAGAAGGCGATGTAGAAGAATGAGGAGAAATACAGGGAAAAGAAACTAGGGTTGATTAGGGGATATTAGGAAGAAGAATGTAATAAAGGAGACATTAGGAGAAGAAAAGTATGGGACGGCACGAGAAACGAGAGCAAAATTAGGATATTTATTGAAATAGGTGAAATGAGGGAATGAGAATGAAAGTAAATGAGGGAAAATGATAAGGGCATTGAGATAGCAAAGGGAAAATAAGAGAGGGGTAGTTGGGAAGTGAGTGAAAATGCAGGTGGGCGAGTGGGGATTAAGGAAAAATAGGAGGAGCAGAGAAAATAACGAAATGTAAAGCAGTGGAGTAGGGAAAATGACTTGAGGAGTAGAAAATGCAATGGACTGAAATAAGGATAAATGAGGGGAGGTTAAAAGGAGGAATCAAGAAGAAATTAGTAAAAGAAGAGTAACGGAAGTAAGTTCTATGTAATTTAGAAAAAGGAAAGTAGGAAATTGAGGAGAAATGGGAGAGGAAAGCTATGGAAATGTATTGGTATTGAGAGAAGTAGAGAAAATAATGGAGTGTGAAGTAGGTGAATTAGGATAATTGCGTTTATTTGTAGTAGGGGTAATAAAGGAAAATAAGGGGGAATAGGGGAAAATTAAAGTTTGGAAGAAGAATTTGGTGGGATAAGGGAAAAGAAAGTAGGGTAAGTAAGGGAAAGTGAGGGGCATATGGGAAGTGAGAAAAAATGAGAAGTAGTAAAAAAGTAAAGAAAAATGAGGCAAATTGAAAAAATAGAGAAAATAAGAGGATCAGAATTAGGGTGAATAAGGGAAAATAAAAGGGGCATTTTTAAATAAACGAGAAATTTAATGAGGGGAAGTAGTGAACTAAGTGAAAATTCGAGAAGGCAAGTATATGAAATCAAGAAAAATAGGAGGAAACGAGGTAACATGAAGAAGATGCAATAAAGGGAAATAAGAGAAAATGAGGCTGGGTTAAAAGGATGAAGTAGATAGAAATTTGTGAAGTAGAAGTAGAGAAAGTAAGGACAAGTTATAAGGGAAAAATGAGGAATATTAAGGAAAATAGCAAAATATAAAAAAGTACGGAAAATGAGAAGAGAAGAGGAAATAAGGGAACGTGAATTAGGTGGAGTAGGTGGAGTAGGAGAAATAACAGGAGATGTAGTAGATGTATATGGGGAAAATAAGAAAAGGGAAAATAGGGGATGTAGAGATAATAGTGGTAAGAGAGGTAATAGAAGTTAGGAAGTTAAGTAAAAAAGAAGTAGAGGAAGTAAGGAGAAATTATAGGATCTAAAGTAGGAGAAATTAGAGAAGAGGAGACGGAAACGAGAAAAGATGGAGTGGGGGATGTAGGGGAAAAAGGGAATGAGTAGTAGGTTTAATTAAGAGAAATGCACGTGCAATGAGGAGAAATTGTAGAAGGTGATGTAGGAGAATCAGGAGAAATAAAGGGAAAAGAAAGTAGGGTTGAATAGGGGATATTAGGAAGAAGAACGTAATAAAGGAGACATTAGGGGAAGAAAAGTATGGGACGGCACGAGAAACGAGAGAAAAATTAGGATATTATTATTGAAATAGGTGAAATGAGGGAATGAGAATTAAAGTAAATAAGGGAAAATGATGAGGGCATTGAGATAGCAAAGGGAAAATAGGAGAGAGGTAGTAGGGAAGTGAGTGAAAATGCAGGAGGGCGAGTGGGAAATGAGGAGAAATAGGATGAGTAGAGCAAATGACGGAATGTGACGAAGTGGAGTAAGGAAAGTGAGGTGAGGAGTAGAAAATGCAAATGAACTGAAATAAGGGAAAATGAGGGGAGATTAAAAGGAGGAATCAAGAAGAAATTAGTAAAAGAAGAGTAACGGAAGTAAGCTCTATGTAATTTAGAAAAGGAAAAGTAGGAAAACGAGGAGAAATGTGAGAGAAAAGCTTTGGGAAAGTATTAGTATTAAGAGAAGTAGAAAAAATAAAAGAATGTGAAGTAGGTGAATTAGGATAAATGAAATTATTTGTAGTAGGGGTGATGAGAGAAAATAAGGAGGAGTAAGTGCAAATAGGGCTGATTATGGGGAATAGGGAAAATCCAAATGGTAGGAAAAGAAGAGGGTAAATGAAAGTTTGAGAGAAGAATTAGGAGGGATAAAGGAAAAGAAAGTAGGGGAAGTAAGGTAAAATGAGAGGCATATGTGAAATGAGGGGTAATGAGGAGGAGTAGAAAAATAAAGAAAAATTAGGCAAATTGAAAAAAAGAGAAAATAAGAGTACCACAATTAGGGTAAATAAAAGAAAATAAAAGGGGCCTTTTTTTAAGCAAAGGAAAATTTAAAGAGGAGTTGTAGAGAATTAAGTGAAAATTCGAGAAAGTAAGTATTTTGAATGAAGAAAAATAGGAGGAAATAAGGAAACATGTAGAAGATGCAACGAAGGAAAATAAGAGGAAATGAGGCTGGGTTAAAAAGATGAAGTGGGTAGAAATTGGTGAAGCAGAAGTAGGGAAAGTAAGGAAAAGTTAGAAGAGAAAAATGAGGAATATTAGGGAAAATGGCAAAATATAAAAAAGTATGGGAAATAAGTAGAGAAGAGGAAATAAGGGAATGTGAAGTAGGTGGAGCAGGTGGAGTAGGAGAAATGAGAGGAGATGTAGTAGATGTATATAGGGAAAATGAGAAAAGGGAAAATAAGGGAAGTAAAGATAATAGTGGCAAGAGAGGTAATGAAAGTAAGGAAGGTAAGTAAAAAGGAAGTAGGGGAAGTAAGGAGAAATTATAGGATCTAAATTAGGAGAAATTAGAAAAGGGGAGACGGAAACAAGAAAAGGTGAAGTGTGGGGTTTAGAGGAAATAAGGGAATAAGTTGTAGGTTTAATTAAGAGAAATTAGGGCGCGCAGGTAAATAAATGTGAAATTAATGGAGAAGAATTATGGAAAAGTAAGGGAAATTACATTAGTAGGGGAACTCAGGGGATTTGAAGTGGGCGAAGTAGAATAAATGAGGAGAGATCTAGGACGTGCAATGAAAAGAAATTGTAGAAGGTGATGTAGGACGGTACAAAAAAATCAAAGAAGTAGATGAAATAAGGGGATGTAAAGTAGGTAAAGAAATGACTGAAGGTGCCATACACACAATAAGTAGAAATTGGAAAAGGGAAAAATAGAGAAAATAGCGGGAATGAAGGGAGGAGATATAGTGGGAGTAAGGGAAGCTAAATAAAGAGGAAGCATAGGAAGTAAGGAGAAATTAGGAGAGAGGAAGTAATCAAAATTAGAAGCAGGGCAGGTGGACATAAGGGGATGCGAGGTAGGGAGATTGAGGTATTGAGTCGTAGGAATTCTTATAGAAAATTAGGGAGCGCAAGGAAG
Organism: Druon quercuslanigerum; assembly: GCA_010014905.2. Taxonomy (NCBI): domain Eukaryota; kingdom Metazoa; phylum Arthropoda; class Insecta; order Hymenoptera; family Cynipidae; genus Druon; species Druon quercuslanigerum. The sequence continues at coordinate 16,472 of JAAAKG020006206.1, read as the reverse complement.
TTATGGAGAAATTAAGGGAGAAAAAATAGGCGGAATTACGAGAAATAAGGACATAGGAATTAGGTGAAACAAGGAGGGAGAAAGTAATCGTAAATTGTGAGGTAGGCTAAGCGAGTGAAAAGCAGAAAAAAAGGAAGTAGGATAAATGACGATACGGATGAGAAAAGTAGAAGAAGAAGATGAAATAGGTGAAGTAGGGGAAGTAGGGGAAGTGAAAGGAGGGGACTAGGGATATGAGGAGAGGTGAAAGTAGAGGAGGAAGACGTATGGGAAGAGAAGTTATGGAGAGAATGTAGGGAGAGTATAGGAGGGGAATTATGGTAAGAGGAGGTGTAAAATACTTCTTTTTCAAAAAATAAAAATCCCTTCTGGTCTCACCCAAATGGTAGTTTACTCCTGGACTAGAAAGAAGATATTCCAAAAGGTTTTTAAACATTTACAGCAAAATTAGGACAAGTAATAAAAGCTTACCATTTAATAATTAATAAACAATAAAAACATTATTATAATAAAGAAAGATTTACTTGAAATTAAGCATAATACCCTTTTATTCTCTAATTGTAGAATAATAAATCGGATATTCAATTCAGTGGAGACACATATTTTTCTCTGGATCAATAAAGGGTACAGCAGATGCACACATTCGCGACACGGTCAGTAATTACTGCTCGGTAAATTGGCTGAAATAGAAGTCAGTGAGCGTTTAGATTGCTCTTGATCGAAAGCCTTTGAATTGCACTCAAGATGCCCTTTTAATATCTTGTACCGCCTCTCTGCTCTTTGCAGACCATTGATCTTCTAGTACATTGAGACAAAATTTTCTCACGATTGATATATATGTACACGTGTATCTACGACTTCAAGAATGTTTCTCAAAGGCAAATAGAGTCATATTCGTTTCAGGAAATAAATGAAAAAAGAAATGAGCAAATACGAGTTTCAATAGATACGAGTATGCAAATTGAAACTCACGGGCTAGAGAGAGAATATTACATTTTTATTTTTTTTCGGACTCTCGCACAGTGTCTCCAGAAGCACTTTTTTTTAGACAAGAATCGCTAGGCAGTTCACTTTTAAAGCGTTTTTATATTTATGTTTTTAATGACAGCGAGTATTTCAGATATGACGTGTAACTGCTAATTTTTTATTTTAGCCAAAGAAACATTTTTTATTTTAAAGATGGAACAATGTGTATATTTTTTGCCGGTATTTTATGCCTGAATTAATTAATTAGCAGTCAAGTTTAATAACATATAGAATTGCGACTTTCAAAATAAATTTAACAGCTTTTTAAAAATAGTTTAAAACGTTCCTGAACGTTCGTTAAATCTTATTAAATCATCTAAAATCTTTTGATAAACTTTGGAGCCTTTATAAATTTCTTAAAAGCCGTTGAATGAAAAATTCTTTTGAACGAATTTTCAATTCTTGTACAATTTTTTTGAATTCCTTAAAATATTTTAAATCTCTTTAAATCCCTATATATCGTCGAAATATCAATAAAATTACTTAACATTTTTCAATATTAGTGAAAGTACTTCGGTATCACAAAAATCCTCTAAAATTCAATAATTTATTTTGAAATCTCTTTAAAATAATTAAAAATCTTCTTATACTCTTTTCAAACTGTAAAAATCTTTAAATTATCTAAAATCTTCAAAATCTTATATAATCCTTTAAAATCCATGGAAAATCCTTAAATATTTTACAATCTCATAAAATCCCTGAAATATCGTGAAATATTTCAAAAATTCTCAAATCCTTTATAAAATTCGGAAATTTATCCAAATTGCGTTAAACCTTTTGAAATGTTACAAAATTCCATAAAATTCGTGAAGATACTTTGGAATCTTTCGAAATTTTCAAAAATCCATTTATTTTGAAATTCACGATTTTTCTTTAAATTTCGTGCGAATAATTTTTTGTCGCATTAAACTCTTTGCAATCTTTTAAAAAACATTGTTTTGCTTTAAAATATTTTAAAATCCCATAAATCCTCCAAAATCCTTTCAAATCTGCTTAATCCCTTTAAAAACTAAGAAATTACTTGAAATCGCTTAAATCTTAAAAATCTCGTATAATTCTTTGAAATTTATGGGAAATCTTTAAAATCTGCTAAAATAAGTTGGAACCTTTGAAAATCCGTGAAATATTTTTAAATCTTATAAGATTTTTTAGAAATCCCTTGAAAATGCATTAAAATATCTAAATCACGTGGTATCTTTAAAACCCTACATAATCCTTTAAAATCCTTAAATATTTTATAATCTAATAAAATCCCTGATATATCGTGAAATATTTCAAAATTTTACGAAATTTTGCAAATCCTTTATAATATTCCAAAAAATTATCCAAATTGCGTTAAACCTTTTATGGCTCATATATAATATTTCGGCATTACATATAATCTATAAGCATTATATATAATCCATAGTCATTATATATATTCCATAGGCATTATATATATTCCATAGGCATTATATATAGTGCGATTTTCCTTCAAATTTCGTGCAAATACTTTTGTGTCGCATAAAATCCTTTGCAATCCTTTAAAAAATATTGCTCTGGTTTGAAATCTCTTAAAATTCCACAAATCCCCTAAAATCCTTCAAAATCTGCTAAAACCTTTAAAAGCTAAGGATTTACTTGAAATTGTTTGAAACCTTAAAAATCTCTTATGATTCATTGTAGTATATGGTAAATCCTTAAAATCTACTTAATTAGTTGGAATCTTTTAAAATCCCTGAAATATTTAAAAATATTTTAAGATTTCTTAAAATCCCTCAAGAATTCATTAAAATATTTAAATTACGTGGTATATATATCAAATATCTTAAAATCCTTTAAAATTCAATAACTTATTTTCAAATCTCTTTAAAATAATTTAAAATCTTCTTATACTCTTCTAAAACTGTAAAAACCTTTAAATCGCCTAAAATATTTAAAATCCTATATAATCCTTTAAAATCCTTAAATATATTATAATCTAATATAATCCCTGAAAGATCGTGAAATATTTCAAAATTTTACGAAATTTTACAAATCCTTTATAATATTCCAAAACATTATCCAAATTGCGTTAAACCTTTTATGGCTCATATATAATATTTCGGCATTACATATAATCTATAAGCATTATATATAATCCATAGTCATTATATATATTCCATAGGCATTATATATATTCCATAGGCATTATATATAGTGCGATTTTCCTTCAAATTTCGTGCAAATACTTTTGTGTCGCATAAAATCCTTTGCAATCCTTTAAAAAATATTGCTCTGGTTTGAAATCTCTTAAAATTCCACAAATCCCCTAAAATCCTTCAAAATCTGCTAAAACCTTTAAAAGCTAAGGATTTACTTGAAATTGTTTGAAACCTTAAAAATCTCTTATGATTCATTGTAGTATATGGTAAATCCTTAAAATCTACTTAATTAGTTGGAATCTTTTAAAATCCCTGAAATATTTAAAAATATTTTAAGATTTCTTAAAATCCCTCAAGAATTCATTAAAATATTTAAATTACGTGGTATATATATCAAATATCTTAAAATCCTTTAAAATTCAATAACTTATTTTCAAATCTCTTTAAAATAATTTAAAATCTTTTTATACTCTTCTAAAACTGTAAAAACCTTTAAATCGCCTGAAATATTTAAAATCCTATATAATCCTTTGAAATCCTTAAATATGTTATAATCTAATATAATCCCTGAAAGATCGTGAAATATTTAAAAATTTTACGAAATTTTACAAATCCTTTATAATATTCCAAAACTTTTCCAAATTGCTTTAAACCTTTTATGGCTCATATATAATATTTCCGCATTACATATAATCCTTAGGCATTCTATATAATCCATAGGCATTATATATAATCCATAGGCATTATATATAATCCATAGTCATTATATATATTCCATAGGCATTATATATAATCTGTAGGCATTATATATATTCCATAGGCATTATATATAATCAATAGGCATTATCTATAATCCGATTTTCCTTCAAATTTCGTGCAAATATTTTTGTGTCGCATAAAATCCTTTGGAATCCTTTAAAAAACATTGTTCTGTTTTGCAATATATTGAAATCCCATAAATCCCCTAAAATCCTTTCAAATCTGCTGAACTTATTTAAAAAATAAGAAATTACTTGAAATCTTTTTAAATATAAAAAATCTTTTATAATTCATTAAAATTTATGGGAAATCTTTAAAATCTATTCAAATTAGTTAGAATCTTAGAAAATCTCTAAAATATTTTAAAATCTTATAAGATTTATTGAAATGCCTTAGAAATTCCCTTAAATATTTAAATTACGTGGTATATTTATCAAATATCTTGAAATCCTTTAAAATTCAATACCTTCTTTTAAAATCTCTTAAAAATAATTTAAAATATTGTAAAAATCTTTACATTCCCTCAAATATTTAAACCCCTATATAATCCTTTAAAATCCTTAAATATTTTATAATCTTATAAAATCCCTGAAATATCGGGAAATATTTTAAACTTTTACGAAATTTTACAAATCCTGTATAATATTCCACAAAATTTTCCAAATTGCGTTAAACCTTTTATGGCTCATGTATAATATTTCGGCATTATATATAATCTTTAGGCATTCTATATAATCTATAGGCATTATATATAATCCATAGTCATTATATATATTCCATAGGAATTATATATAATCCATAGTCATTATATATATATTCCATAGGCATTATATATAATCCATAGGCATTATCTATAATCCGATTTTCCTTCAAATTTCGTGCAAATACTTTTGTGTCGCATAAAATCCTTTGGAATCCTTTAAAAAACATTGCTCTGTTTTGCAATATATTGAAATCCCATAAATCCCCTAAAATCCTTTCAAATCTGCTGAACTTATTTAAAAAATAAGAAATTACTTGAAATCTTTTTAAATATAAAAAATCTTTTATAATTCATTAAAATTTATGGGAAATCTTTAAAATCTATTCAAATTAGTTAGAATCTTAGAAAATCTCTAAAATATTTTAAAATCTTATAAGATTTATTGAAATGCCTTAGAAATTCCCTTAAATATTTAAATTACGTGGTATATTTATCAAATATCTTGAAATCCTTTAAAATTCAATACCTTCTTTTAAAATCTCTTAAAAATAATTTAAAATATTGTAAAAATCTTTACATTCCCTCAAATATTTAAACCCCTATATAATCCTTTAAAATCCTTAAATATTTTATAATCTTATAAAATCCCTGAAATATCGGGAAATATTTTAAACTTTTACGAAATTTTACAAATCCTGTATAATATTCCACAAAATTTTCCAAATTGCGTTAAACCTTTTATGGCTCATATATAATATTTCGGCATTACATATAATCTTTAGGCATTCTATATAATCTATAGGCATTATATATAATCCATAGTCATTATATATATTCCATAGGCATTATATATAATCAATAGGCATTATCTATAATCCGATTTTCCTTCAAATTTCGTGCAAATACTTTTGTATCGCAAAAAATCCTTTGCAATCCTTGAAAAAACATTGCTCCGTTTTGAAATCTCTTGAAACCCCATAAATCTGCTAAAACCTTCAAAAACTGAGGAATGACTTTAAATCGTTTGAAATCTTAAAAATCTTTTATAATCCACTAAAATTCATGGAAAATCCTTAAAATCTTATAAAATCCCTTTAAAAAAAGTTCAAAATCTTTCGAATCCATGGGAATCTTTTCGAATCTCATAAAATCTCTTTCAATCTATTGAATTCATTACAAGCTTTTCAAAACTGTTAAAATATTTTAATACCCCTTAAAAATATTTGAAATCTTTTAAAATTCTTTAAAATATAACAATTTTTATAAGTTTCTTTAATATTTGAAATCTCTTTAAATCCCTTTCAATCTTTTGAAATCTCTTTAAATCCCTTTCAGTCTCTTGAAACCGCTTAAAATCCCTGAAATTATGTGAAATATTTAAAAACCTAACATTTGTTTAAACCAATTATAGGTCCTCGAAATTCCCTAAAATCCTTCATAATATTCTGAAATCCTTTGAAATTTCGTTAAATATTTTTTAATTTTACGAAATCATCTAAAATCTGTGGATATACTTTGGAATATTTTGAAATCTCTTATAACTCATTAAATGTAAAATACTTTCAAATCTTTGAAATTTATGAAATCTTTTGAAATCTTATGAAATCTCTCTGTATCAGATCAATTTTTTGAAATCCCATTGAAATCCACTTAAATCCCTGAAAATGATTTATAATCCTTAAAATCCGTCGAAACCCTTAGAAATAAATGGAAATCCGTTTAAAAAATGAAGATTCTCTCTGAAATTGTACTAGGCAAATTTTCCTAACTCATAAAATCTTGTAAAATCAGTTAAAATCTGATCCTTTTAATCTTCAGGAATCGTTTGAAATATCCTAAAACTTTATAGTCTTTTGAAATATTTTTAAATTCCCACAAATATTATTAAATTGCTAAGAAGATTTGGAAATCTCGGTAAATACCGTAAAAAATGTAATTTTTTCAAATTTTTCTTAGTCCTCTGAAATAACTTGAAATCCCTTAAAATCTATTGAAATACTTGTAAATCACTGGCAATCTTTTGAAATCCTTTAAAATTTTTGTTTCCGGTGAAAATAATTGATATATTGAGTAAAAACAGCGGAAGGGGGCTAAAATTAAAAAATTATCCTTCGTAATTTAAAGCAGTTTTCCTTAATAAAATTATTTTAAAAAATTAATAAGCTGAGATATGTTGTATTGGGGTAGAGTGATTTTTACAAGTTTCGAATCTTCATGGGATATAATAGTAATAAAATGTTGTGTAATTTATTTAATTATTTTAATTTTGTTTAAATTTAATTTGTTTGATTTAGCCTAAAATATCGATAGAAGTCTTCAATTTATAATATTTTGCTTTAATAAATTAATTATCTCTAAATTAATTATTTTATGTTGAGGATAGGAAGTATGAAAAGTTAAAAATTATACACTTAAAGTTATTTCTGTTTGATGTCACGTTATTTCATGAAATGATTTGTCAAATGTGTTTCCTATTTTAGGCAATCTATTCAGAGAGGGATTGCCTTGTGGGAGTTAATTCGATTTAGTACTTAGATTGCGGCATGGAGGCTACTAGGGGTCGAAGTTGAGATCTCGTTAGGACACTCATCTCCCCGCGGGAAGGGTTGTTATCACAGCATCGGTTAGCCGTTTCGTAGAGACCACGAATAAACTTTCCTAACAGGCCATTGTGATTTTCTAACTAAAGATGTGAAAATGTATTACCATCACTGAAAATTGCCATTACTAAATATTACAATTACAGAATATTATTATCACTGTATATCACAATTACAGAATTACTGAATATTACCATTACTGAAAATTACTATTACTAAATATTACAATTACTGAATATTATTATTACTGTACATTAAAATTACTAAATATTACCATTAATAAATATTACCAATACTGAATATTACCATTACTGAATATTAACTTTACTGAATATTACCAATGCAATTTTTTATCACTACTGAACGAGAGGATTACTCAATTCATTGGAAAATCTTAGCAATACTGAATATTACCATTAGTGAATAATACAAGTCGAGAATAGTAATATAGGGGAATATTACAATGACTGAATATTACTATAATTGAATATTTCTGTTACTTAATGTTACCATTATTGAATATACTACCATTATAGAATATACAATATATAATATATAATATATAATATAATATATATAATATATAATACTACCATTAGTGAATATTACCATTACCTAATATCACCCCTGGGGTGTTTTGTCATTACTGAATATTACCATTAATAAATATTATCATTACTGAATAAAAGCATTACTCAATTCATTGGGAAATCTTAGCAATACTGAAGATTAAAATTAGTAAATATAACCATGACTGAATATTATCATTACTGAATATTACGATTGGGCAATAATATGATGACTGTAGTTATATTAACATAACTGAATATTACCATTAGTAAATAATACAAGTATTGAATACCACCATAGGGGAATCTTACAATTACTGAATGTTACTATAAATGAATATTTCTATTATTAAATATTGATATTACCAAATATTACCGTTACTGAGTGTTATATTACTGAATATTACCATTATTTAAAATGAGCATTATTGAATACTACCATTTGTGAATATTACCATGACTAATTATTAATATAACTGAATATTATCGTTACTTAATATCCCCCTTGGGGAATTTAGTCATTACTGAATATTACAATTATTAAATTTGATCGTTATTCAATATTAAAATTACTGAATATTATTATTACTGTATATCAAAATTACTGAATATTACCATTGGAGAATTTTACCATTACTGAATATTACTATTAGTAAATATTGTCATTACTAAATATTATCATTACTGAACGTTAAAATTACTGAATATTACCAAAAAAATTGTCATCATTACTGAATAAGAGCATTACTCCATTCATTGGAAAATCTTAGCAATACTGAATATTACCATTAGTAAATATTACCATGACTTAATATTATCATTACTGAATATTATCCGCGGGCAATATTATAATGAATGTAGCTATACTAACATAACGGAATATTACAATGGGAAAATTTTATCATTGCTGAATATTACCATTAGCAAATAGTACAAGTAATTAATAGTATCATAGTTGAATATTATAAAAACTGAATATTACAATAATTAAATATTGCTATTATTAAATAATAATATTACTAAATATTACCTTTACTGAATGTTAATATTACTGAATTTTACCATTATTGAATATGACCATTTTTGAATACTAAGATTAGTGAATATTACCTTGAACAATTATTACTATAACTAAATATGATCATTACTGAATATTGCCCTTGGGGAATTTTGTCATTACTGAATATTAACATTACTAAATATTATCGTTATTAAATATTACAATTATTAATTATTATTATTCATTTATATTAAAATTACTGGATGTTACCATTGGAGAGTTTTCCCCTTACTGCATAACACCAATACTGAATATTACTTTTATAAATATTACCATGACTAAAATTATCTTTACTGAATATTACCATTACTAAATAATACAAGTAGTGAATAGTACCATAGGGGAATAATAAAATTACTGCATATTACTATAATTAAATATTGCGATTAATAAATATTGATATTCCTAAGTATTACCGTTACTGAATGCTAATATTACTGAATATTACCATTACTGTATATGGCCATTATTGAATACTACCAATACTGAATATTGCCATTACTAAATATTATCATTACTGAATATTACTATTACTGAATATAACCAAAACTGAATAATACCAATACTGAATATTAACTTTACTGAATATTACCAATAAAATTTGTTGTCAATACTAAATAGGAGCATTACTCAATGCATTGGGAAATCTTACCAATACTGAATATTATCATTAGTAAATATTACCATGACTGAATATTATCATCGGTCAATATTATAATGATAGTAGCTATATTAATATAACTGAATATTACAAAGAGAAAATTTTATCATTGCTGAATATTACCATTAGTAAATAATACAAGTAGTGAATAGAGTACCATAGAGGAATACTACAATTACTGAATATTACTATAATTGAATATTGTTATTATTAAATATTATTATTACTAAATATTACCGTCACTGAATGTTAATATTACTGAATGTTACCATTATTAAATACTATTATTAGTGAATATTATCATGACTAATTATTACTATAACTAAATATTATCATTACTGAATATCACCCTTGGAGAATTTTGCTATTACTAAATATTATCGTTATAAAATATTACAATTATTAAAAATTGTTATTACTGTATATAAAAATTACTGAATATTATCATTACTAAATATTACCATTACTGAATATTACTACTACTGAATATTACCATTACTGAATATCACCTTTGGAGAATTTTTTCATTACTAAATATT
>JAAAKG020006195.1:0-21401 GCA_010014905.2 Druon quercuslanigerum | reverse complement strand
TCCTTCAATTTTTAAATTGCAGAAACAAATATGACTACAAACTTTTACGAAGTATTTTATATAAGAAAAAAGTTTTATATTTGGTCTGAAAATTATATACATATATGTACTTTTTAAATGCATAGCTTTAAATTCTTATGTGATAATTTTTTGTACTGTAATCTCTGCAGAACATCATAAATAAGCACATGTGATCACTGACAAAAAATTCAAGTTATATATATCGCGCCGCATATAAGCATTATAAATACGGACCGACTACTGTCCTTCTTGAGGGACAGCAACTGCCCCGCAACGTAGGAGAGCAGTTACTCTCCAAAAATATGCAACAGTTAACCTAAAAGAGGCGTCGCAGTTGCGCTTTCACATGTTCGCGCAACGTCACTAGTGTCAGTGCAGCAGTGCTACCAAATTTTTTTTCGTGTATACTTTTGTGCGAATTTTCAACCAAAAAAGATGAATTCACAACATAAAATATAATAGTTTATGTTTTAGACAAGGAAAGATTTTCATTTAAATCAAAAACCTTTTAATTGAACCAAAACAGAGAAATATTCAACATAATGCATGAATTTAAAAAAAAAGCGTAATTTACAGCCCTGAAGATTAATCATTTACAAAAAAGACGAATTTTCAAACAAATAAAAGAAGAAATTATGATCGAGAAAGCATTTTCAACCTTGAAAAGCGAAAAAGCGACAGTCAAATCTTCAAACCAAAAATATGAATTTTCAACAGCCAAAATTGAATTTTCGTCTAAAAATGCAATCCTTAAATTTTCAATGAAAAAAATTAATTTTCCATACAAAATAAACACAAATTTTCAACCAGTTAAGAATTTTCAACTAAAATGACGAATCTTCAATTGGGATAGATGAATTTTAAACCAAAAAGATGAATTTTTCATAAAAGAGTTTAAATTTTAACCAAAAAGATGAATTTTCAAACAAAAAGATTAATTTTCTACAAAAATATGAATTTTCTACTAAAAAAGAGAAACTTTGAACCAAAAATTAAGTGGTTAAATTTTCAGTTAAAAAAAATAATGTTCAAGCAAAGAAACTAATTTTCAACTAAAATAATGAATCTTCATCAATATGAATCTTGAACAAAAAATGTAGTAGTTGATATTTCAATTAAAAAATAGTTAAATTAAAAGATTTAAAATTAAAATCTATTCAACTTTAAAGATGTATGAGTAAAAATTCTTAAATTTCGTGGACAGACAAAAGTTTTCAATCCTAAATATCATAAATTAATTAAATTTTAAATGTAAATCATTAAAATAATTAAATATTTCATTTTAAAACTGAAAAACTTTATAATTTTTTACTGTAAATCTTAAAAATTAAATACTTTTCAAGGATTCAATTTTAGAGATTTATAATTTGAAGCTCCACAATTTTTAAAATTCTCTAACTTGGAAAATATAGAATTACTACTTATTTAATTTTCGTACTTTAAAGGTATGTCATTTTGAACTTCCTTTAAAACAGTTGAACTTGGAGGATTTACAATTGGAAATTCCTCAACTTTAACGAATTACACTTAAAAATTAATAACTGTTTTTGTTTTGAATATGTACTTTATATTTGAAGACTTGCAGTATAAAATTATTCAATCCTGAATGGTAAAGATTTAATATTAAAAATTATTCAATTCCAAAAATGTGTAAATACAAATTCTAACATATTGTAAAGAATCAAGAGTTTTTAATTCTAATCTAATTTTAATGATTTAAAATTAACCATTCACAATTCTTAACTGAAAGAACGAATCTTTAACTGAAATAGTTGAATTTTAAACGAAATAATGATTTTTCAACTAAAAATGTAATTTTTCAGCCAAAAATTGATAGTGAAATTTTTAGTAAAAATAATAATGTTCACCCAATGAAAAAAAAATCAACAAAATACATGAATTTTCCACCATATACTAGAATTTTTAACTAAGAACGATCAATTTCCAACCAAAAAGAGAATACACAATTTTAGGGTTAAAAAAATTTACTTTACAAATTTACTTTTACAAATGAAGAATTATTGTTATTGAATTTTAAAATTTCAATTTAAACAAAAAATTAAGCACGCTCTCGGAAAAATTACTTGATTTAAAAAAAAATTCCCTGACGTTTCCAGTTTTTTCCAGGTATGTATAAATTCTCTGAAAATTCCAGGGTTTCCAGGTAGAGTTTTTAATTATAATTATTATCATTACTTGAGTATGTAACTACCATGAAAGATTTTTCTTTAAAAAGTCGAAAATGTCGTACAATCCGAAGTTTAGGAACTTATGAATCAATGAATTTAAAATATTTCCAACTAATTTTGGTATATTTTAGTGTTTGGGACTATTTTACGGTATATATTTCTGTACCCGAGGTGATAAGAGATATTATATTAGCCATTCAGCGAAGAAGTTTGGAAATATTTTTAAAGGAAAAGCGAAGAAAGTTTTTTGTTCTTGAAAATAGTGGCAAAATAAAAGCAAAGCTAAAAAAAGTGTAAAATATTGCCAATAGTGTCATGAGTCCAAGCCCTGTTCAGTGATACCTACTTCTAAATGTGTGCTCTCCGGAAAAAGATCCCAAATTTTCCTTTTCCTCATATCAATTCCCAATCCTTTGTGTCCTTCGCTAGCAAGAATATGAACGAGCAAACCATTTCCACATCCCAGATCTAAAAACGTTTGTCGTTTTTCAGATTCCGAATCGATTCTTTCCTTCTCCCAAATGAGTAATAAATAAGTTGCGATGGCAATATCCTCATAAACAAACTTCGAAGGATCCGTACTTTCTGGCCAAATTTTTACGATTTCTGCTCCGTATTTCTGTTTAAGTTGACCGTATAATTCTGCGTATTTATCTGTCGGTACTAAATTCAGAGAACCATTTACAAAATTATTCTGCATTTCGCTGTTATTAATCCATTTTATTAATCGTGGAAACAGGTGCGCTTTGATCCATTCTAAGCTCGGATCGTTTTTATCTTCTAGTTTTTTAACTTTGATGGAGATTTCGTTATTATGGTGGCAAATTTGATACGGATATTTGAAACTTAGGGATTGTTTGTCATTCAAGAGGCATTTGTAATAAGAAGTGATTGAATTATTGTCCTTTTCTACGATCGTCACTTCAATACTTGGAGAATATATTTCAGGATTTCGTGGTAATAACTTTGAAATGTTTAAGTACTTTTTGCTGTCTTCAAGCTCAGAAAAACTGGTATTGTTTAAATTAATATTGGATTCTTTGAAGAATTTTGTGGAGACCAACTTTTCTGTAATATTTGCGGATGATAGGACATAATTGAATTCTGTGTTTTCAATCCAGTCATTGATCTCGGAGTCCGTGTCTTGAAATTCGAAAGTGAGTATTCTGGATGAAGCTAAAATTCGACGATTCACGACATGAGGTTTATTTAACCAAATATCGATTGCGTGCCAAAATTGAGCTGATTCTTCATCGCAAAGTTTGCTAATTACTGTATCGAATTCCATTATTTATCTACAAATTAAGGATCTTCCATAAAAATACACCAAAAGTATTTATTTCTTTTGTGCTTCGGGAGTTGATTCATACTGAAAACATACACATGTTTTTTATTTATTTGTTTGATACAAAATACAGTTATTTTATAAATTTTTCTAATAAAACTAAACTCAGACCATACAGTCCCTATCGGGTAAAATATGGGGAACAAAGGGTATCAAAAAAATTCCATTGATTTACGAAAAATTGGAATGAATTTAAAAGGCATTAAAGGTAAACGAAAAAAATTCGATGAAATTTATAAAAATTTAAGCTGAATTATAGAAAATTCAAATTAAGTAGATTTGAGTAAATTTTTAAGAATTCAAGTGAATTAAAAAATGCAAGAGTATTCCAAAGATTTTAAAGGGATTCAGGTTGAATTCCAAAAAATAATGTCAAATCTCTTAAAATCTTGAAACTAATTAGGAATAAATAAATAAACTAAATAAAATAAATAAACTGATTTTTTATCAAGAAAGTGACTAATGACTACAAAAAAATAACAGTTAAACTTATAATTAGGTAGAATTGAGTAAATTGAGAAGAATTCAAGTGAATTAAAAAAATTCAAGAGAGATCTAAAGAATTTAAAGCAATTCAGAGTAAATTAATAAGAATTCAGTACAAATTCCAAAAAACAAATTCAAATCTCTTCAAATCTTTGAAACCCTACTTTGGCTACTAATGGCTAAAAAATAACTGAAGTTAAATTAAAAATGAAGTACAATTGAGTAAATTCAGACGAATTGAAGTAAATTAAAACAAATCGAAGGGAATTCAAAAGAATTTGATAAAATGCCTATTATTGAAGGTAAGGTTAAAAGACATCAAGATGAATTAAAACAGAACTTTTTAAAACTCCATTGATTTGAGTGAATTTAGAAGAATTCAAAAGAATTTAAAGAATTCAGGATAAATTACTCAAAATTCAGGGCGAATTCCAAATAAAGTGAAAAAAAAAATTAAAAAATCTCGTCAAATTTGTAAGGCCCGACGAAATCCCTTACTTCTTGTGCTTAAATTATCTAAAATCCATTAAAATATTGTATAATTATGAAAAAATCCATGAAATTCGCTATTTCTAGAAATCCTGTAAAATTTATCAAGATACCTTGAGAGCTTTTAGAATTCCTTAAAATCATTCAAGTCCTTGAAAATTTTATAAAATCCCTTATAATCTTTTTAAATATTTATAAATTATAAATTTTAAATAAAGATATATAAAATTAAATAAAATTAAAGTATCATTTTTTTAAATCCCTTAAAATTATTAAAACACTTGGAAATCCCTTCAAATTGTTTAAGCACTTGAAATTTCCTAAGAATTTGAAAAACCACCTCAAAGTATTTAAAATCCTTTGATCATTTTATCAATTGCTCCTCAGGACCAATTAAATAAAATCTTTTAAAAATTCGAAAAATCTATTGAATTGAGTAAAATTGAGCGCATTTAGAAGAATTTAAGTGATTTAACAAAATTCAAAAGAATTAGGATAAATGAATAAGAATTTAGGGTGAATGCTCAAAACTAATTAAAAATGTCTCGAAATCTTTGAAACCCTACAAAATACTGCGAGACCTTTAGAATTCCTTACCATGATTGAAACCCACGGAAAACTGATAAAATCCTATAAAATATTTTAAAATATCTTGAATCCTTATAGTTACTGTACAATCGTACCAGGATATCTTTAGAAATTCTTTATAAACACCTTAAAATTTTTTTAAATTGTTTAAAATCATTAAAATCTATAGAAATCCTCCGAAATTCTGTAATCTCTTGCAAATATCTCGGAATCTTTTAAAATAGTCTAGAATGTTTTAAATCCTTTAAAATTCCTTAAAATTATTGAAATCTATTAAAAATGTCACGGAATCTTTAAAAATACCATAAAATATTTTGAAAAAATTCACGACAATTCATAAATAGGTAAATTAAATAGTGATTAACCCATGAGTTGATTTATTGAAAGAAAAGTGAATAATTTGATCTTTTCATTAAGAAATGTAATAAAAAAATGGGTACCATAAGTGCTGAATATAGAATACAATAGGGGCCATAGGGACCGGTCTGTGAGGTCTGTAAACCGTTTTTTTTTAACTACCTTTTGTAAAATCCACTTAGCATCAGCCAATGCTTTTTCCATTATCTGTTTAACACGTTCTGGATCAGGTTCATCAACATGTTGTTTAAAGCTCTTAAAATAATAATTAATATTATTAATAATTATTTTAAAAGAAAATTAATCAGGATTTCACAGTTCAGCGATCGGCACTCCGTTAATATCATTGTAAATGAAAATTTATGATAAAATAATGCGTCTTATATTAAAATTTTTATCGGTTTTGTTAGCGTTTTTTTATCGAAAATTTACATTTGAAACAAAAATCATCAGATTTTAAACGTTCATAATTTTTTAACAATTTTCGGTTACGTTAGCGTTTTACACACAAAATTGATATTTTAAAACAAAAATCAATATAGTTTAAGCAATATTTAAATTTATTTAAATTTTATTTGATTATTTGAATTTAAAAAACTTTGGAATAATTTTCAGCTTTTTTCACTTTTGAAATTAAATTTTTTTAATAAAATATCTACCAAAATTTTTTAACAATTTCTAGGCAAAAATTGGTACGCATTGTAAAAGAAAAATAATTATAGTTTCGTCAAAATTTGCACTTTTTGAACAGTTTCAGGTTTTTTGTCTGAGATTTATATTGCTGATAAAAAATAAATAGATTCCAATGAAAATTTACAATATTTAAACAAATTAGGCGATATATATTAATTCTGAATTTAGACACATCAATTTTCACCAATTATTAAAAATATTATTCTTGTCACTTTTATATTATTTATATAAAAGATACACGGAACTAAAAAATGTGCGTGTAAATATAAATTATTTTATATTTTAATTTAAAAATTGCATGACAAAAAACAATAATCGCCCGAGTTTGTTTTCTACTTTATTTAAATAAGAATACATAGAATAAGTATATAAATATGACCAAACAATTCAATTCATAAAAGAAAACGTTAAAAACAGAATTATTATTGCAAAAGATATACATTATATTTATTATAAATGAAAATAAAATGATGATTATATAGAATTGTGAGGTTATGTAACTCAGGAGGTTACAAGTGATTGTCACAGGAATCGGAAGTGCTTTTCTAAATAAGTTTTTAAGCCATTATTAAAAAAAATAATGGGCCTCACTTGTTTAATTGAGTGTTTATAAAATTCCTGGGATCCTTTTGGCAACTTTCGGCATTCTCGAATCAAAAACCTGAACAATGATTTCGGTGAGTTTACTGATGTTTTCAAAAATGCACTTGACATTACCATTATTCGTCACCAGACGACCTTGTTATAATAATTTTCACAATTCACGTTTATCTTATTTAATGATGATAACTTTGTCAGCAAATTTTTATTGCACAAGCAAACAATAATGTCCACGCGCAATTGATGAAACGGAAGAAACTTTAGAAAGGAACGAACATAACCCCTTTTATAGAAAATATTATTCCATCACATAAAAGGCTTCAAATTGACTTTGATTTTATTTTACTTTTTAAGGTTCTTTGGCAGAAAATTTTCATTTTTGTTATTTTTGAGTCATAGTAGGATGCCTTTTAAATGTAAAAAAAAAGAATTAAACAAGTGAAAAAAGGGTTTAAATTATGTGTGATACCTTTTGTTTTCAAGTTTTATATCAAATTATAATCTAAGATTTTATTTTTAAAAATGTATTTTTCACCACTGTTTATAATTTCATATACTGTGGTTAAGAGTTAAGTTTATTAATGATTTAATTAGCTAAAAGTACGCCTTTACAATTTTGAAATTCTGAGAACTGATAAATATATACTTTAACTCAGGGTTGCTACAAAATTCCAATATCAAAATTTCCTGATGTCCATAACAAATGTTTAATTTTCACTGATTGTTCTAATTTTTTTAGGTGAAACATAAGCCTTCCAAAAACTTCGTAAACATTTTAAAAAAATGGAAGAATTACATTTTTAGTCAGAACAAGTAATTTTCAACCGCAAGATGAAAAGAATTTTAAACAAAAGATAGTTTAATTTTCAAGCAAGGCCATGAATCATTAACAAAAAATAAGCAGTCATTTTTCAACGAAAACTGTAAGAGCGTTGATTTTTTCATAAACCAAAGAGTTGAATTTTTAATCGAGAAAGATTACATAGTCAATAAAGAAAAAAAATCTGATCTAAAATGTAGAATTTTCAAGCCAAAAAGACAATTTTCCTGCAAAAAATTGAGTGTTTAATTAAAAAATATGAATGATTCACAGAAAAGTGGAATTTTTAACAAGATAATCTAATTTCTAACCGCAAACAGATGAATTATCAACTAAAAAAGATAAATTTTTTAGCAAAAACATAATAGTAACATTTTCAGTTAAAAAAATGATTTTTAACTAAAAAACAGTAATTTATTACAAAATAGTTGAATTTCCAACTAAATAAATGAATTTTGTAACTAAATTGATGAATCTTCAACCAAAACAAAAGATGAATTTTCTTCCAAAAAGTCAAATTTTCAACCAAATACATTCATTTTCGACGGAAAAGATAAGTTTTGAAACAAAAAAAAGTTTAGTTCAGTTGTATGTTAGAAAAAATAAACTTCCAGAGCTCAATTTTCAGTTAAAGAATTGCATTTTTTACTACATTTTTTTTACTAAAATGTGAATATTCAAGAAGAAAGATAAATTTTTAACTACTTATAGAATGGTTAAATTTGATTAAATTGTAAGTTAAAAGAATTAATTCTCAATTAAAAAAAGAATTTATTTTCAACTAAAGAAATTAATTTTTAACCAAAAAGATCCCTTTTCAACCAATTTTTGAACTTTTAAAGAAATTTTGAACTGAAAAAATGAATTATCAACAAAAAAAATAATTTTTCAACCACATGTTTGAACTTTTAAAAAATTTGTAACGTAAGAAATGAATTTTCATCGAATTAGTTTAATTTAGAACTGAAGAAGATTTTTTAACCAAACATGAAACAGCTATAATTTTAGTTAAAAGAAGTTAATTTTTAACAAAAAAAAAAAGCTCAGCAAAATATTTAAATTTTTAGCAAAAAAAAAGTCTTCAAGTAAAATAGTGAATCAGTAATTCAGAAAATTAATTTTTTCCAAATGAGTTCCATTTTAAACAAATTAGTTAAATTTTCAACCGCTAAATATGAATTCTAAAGAAATTTTTTATTTTAAACCGAAAATGGTTGGATTCAATCAAAAAGAAGAATTCGTAAAGAAATATAATTAAATCCTTAACCAAAACAGATTCATTTTTATCCAAACTGTTGAATTTTCTACTATAAACAATTACTTTTAAACAAAATTCTTGAATTCTCAAAAAAATAATAAAATTATCTTCAATCTCAATTTATAGAAAATTTTCTGGCTTGTCAGGTTTTCCCCGACATTCCCTGACTTTCCCGAATTCTCTAACCCGTAGCAAGAATGTAACTATTTTCCCTACGTAATTGAGGGAATTAAATTTTATAATGCTTTACTTATTCCCTTAAATATAATCTATTTGTCTTTCATTTTAGGCTAGAAAAATAAATAAATAAAATTAATTATCATTATTTTTCTACTGTGATACTTAAATTACAAAATGCAGCCCCTCAGTACTTCTGGAATTATTTTTGGTTCGAACACACAAAATTACCTAAAAATAATTCGCCAAATCCACGGTACTTTTCTAAGAAATCAAACTGCTGGAATAATTAGTAAGTCTTTTCCGCTAATTTCCTTGTAGCGAGTTTTGAAAGTACATTTTTATCATTTATAATTTGGATTTCAGTAATTGGAGATGAAATATTAAAAGCTCAAGTGAAGGATACGAATTCTCAGTTTATATGCAATCTTCTCTATAAATGTGGAGTTAGAGTAAAGAAGGTTAGTGCAAATAGGAAATTTGTTAAATTTTCGGAAATGTTGTGTATAAATAAGACGCTTTTTGTTTAAGATTTCTGTCATAAGTGACAATGTTGACGAGATAGCAAATGAAATTCGTGATTTCTCTAGGAAATATACGCATGTAATTACTTCTGGAGGAATTGGACCGACACATGATGATGTTACTTATGAGGGTAATTATAATGATTATAATTATAACTGGCGCTCAAGGGCGGATCCAGAAATAAATGAATTTTCAAATAAAATTATGAATATTTAAGTGAAATACTTAAATTTTCAACCAAAAAGATGAAGTTTTAAATAATAAGATCAGTTTTTAAACAAAAGCATTAATTTTCTACCAGTAAAATATAATTCTTCAACAAAATAGATGAGTTTTAACAAAAAATTTGATTTTTCAATCAATGGAGACAAATTTTCAACCAAATAGTTAAATTTTAACATGAAAAAAATCAATTTTAAACAGAAAATGGAATAGTTACATGTTTTGTAAGACAAATGAATTTTTATCTTAACTGATGACCATTTGACTAAAATGATGAATCCTAAACTGGAATAGACGAATTTTAAACAAAAAAATGAGTTTTCAACTAAAGCAATAAATCTTTAACTGAAATAGTTAAACTTTGAACATATAAAAATAATTTTTACAAAAAAGATAAATTTGCAACCAATATGTGAATAATTAAGATTTAAGTTAAACAAATCAGTGTTGAATAGAACAAACAAGGATTTTCAAATAAAACGATAATTTTTCAACCAAAAAATTAAATAATTAAATATACAGTCAAAAAATGAATGTTCAACCAAAAAAATGATTTTTTGACTAAAATTATTGAATATTCAAGTGGAATAGTATTTTCGTTTTCAGTTTAAGAAAAAATTATTTTTAACCAAAAAGAAACAAATTTTCAATCAAATTGTGTCTTTTAAGGTAAAAATTCCTTTTGATACGAAAAAAGTTTTCAATTAAATAGCTCACTTTTAAACCAAAGAAATGAATGTTTAATTAAAATGATGAATTTTCTACAAAAAAAAAAATATTTTTCAACAAACGACTTTATTTTTGAACCAAGTAAATTTATTTCTTACAAAATGCATGACTTTTTGACTATAATGATAAATGTTTATCTGGAACACTTGAATTTTAACAAAAAAATGTAAACATTGAGAATAACATTTGAAGCAAAAAATTAATTTCTATCGATTTTATATAAAAAAGTAGTTTTAAAAAACAAAATACGTAAATTTTTAACTAAATAAATGAATTTTTAATTTAAGAATACAATTTATATCTAAATTGTTAAATTTTTAACCAGAAATGTACCATTTTCAAAGAAGAGCGTTTAAATTTTCAGTAGAAAAAATTAACTTTCAACCAAATTGATAAATTGTCGACCCAAATCATGAATCTTGAACTGAAATAGTTGAATTTTATACCTACCAAAAAGATGAATTATCAACCAATAAGATTAGTTTTGTACAAAATAAAAATAAGAATTTTCCAAAAAGTACTAATTTTCAAAATAGTTTAACGTTCTAAAGGAATAGAAAGATATTAAGTTTAACAATTGATTTTCAACAAAGTATAGTTATATTAAAAAAAAAAATGAATTTTCAATTAAAATGTTGAATCTTTCAACAAAAAAATTAATTTTTAACAAAAGAGTTCAGATTTTAACATTTTCTTTGTTGAACATTCGTCTTTTCATAAATCTTAATTGTGTTTTATTTAAAATAAAAATATTTTTTTTTGATGTATAAAATATTACATCTTTTATTAAAAATTTAACTATTAGGTTA
This sequence comes from Druon quercuslanigerum, assembly GCA_010014905.2. Classification (NCBI taxonomy): domain Eukaryota; kingdom Metazoa; phylum Arthropoda; class Insecta; order Hymenoptera; family Cynipidae; genus Druon; species Druon quercuslanigerum. Next base: position 10,093 of record JAAAKG020006195.1, on the reverse strand, counting down.
CAAGTTAAACTAAATTCTTGAAAAATATTTTTTTTTAGAAGTTTCATCATTTTAGTAAAAAATTCATGTTTTTGATTTAAATTTAACTACTCTGTTAAAATTTCCCTTTTTGGGGTGAAAATAAATTTTTTTAAACTGAAAATTCAACTATTTGGTTGAAAATAAACTTGGTCGTTGAAGTTTCATATTTTCTGGTTGAAAATTCAACTTTTTTGTGCAGATAATTCGACTTTTGTTCTTAAAAAATTGTTTAGTATGTTGAAAAATTCAAATATTTTATACAAGATATGTTTTATCAAATTAAAAATTTATCTGTTCCATTGTTGGTTAAAAATAAAACTTTTTAGTTTCAAAATTCAACGATGTGGTTGAAAATGTATGTAATTTTTTCAAAATTGTGTTTTTTTAATAAAAAATAATGTTCTTAGTTGAAAATGCTATCAATTGTTGGGAATTCTTTTTTTCAGAAAATTAATCTACGTGGTTGAAAATGTATATTTTGGGTTAAAAATATAATTAGTTGATTCAACATTTAAATGTTTCGCAGAAAGCTCGTCTTTTTAGCTTAGAAATTGAAATATAGTTCAAAATCGATGTAATATGTTGAAAATTCGTCTTTCATATTTAAAAATTAATCTTCTTTGTTCGTTTTGGATTAATTTTTTTTTCTCTATTGGAGTTATGAATTCATCTTTTTTGGTTATTAAAAAACACACAAATTAAATTAAATTACATATATGGAAAATAATAGTATAAAACTAAAAAGTGGGAGAATGCAGAATAGTTAAAATAATAATGAGAGACAAAGATTATTGGAAAATTATATTTAATTTATTGGGGGCCAAGTGTTGCCTTCTGGCAAAACATGCCGCATTTTAATTTTCCCTTCCGGCATATGTTCAGAAATTTTGATTTTCTATTTTGGGCATATTTTATCATCCATGAAACAGGCGGGCATCTACAGGTTGTCGAAAAACGGCGTTTTTTGACTTACCTTATCTTTTTTCTTTTTCTCTGGAAAATCGAGAAATTTTTTGGAAGAATATTAATATTTGAAATATTGCAAAAAATTATGCATAATAATCTTGAAATTGATTCATTCACATTGTCTAACTGTGAATTACTTTTGCAATTTATATTGAAATGATGAATGTTAGACAGCGTAATGCGTAATTTGAAAATTATTAATTTTTAATTATTTAGTTTCATGATCCAAATTTAAGAATACTTCAATTATATTCGAAACCTAAAATTATGCAATTTTGAACGATTTAACTAGGCTTCGATTGATTATATTTAAAGCTTCTAATGAGAAAGCATATAATTTTAAATGTTTTTGGAATAATTAAACTCTAAAGGTTTACAATATTTCGAATTTTTCAATTTTGATCTGTGAAAAAGACGGTAAATGTTTTTTTTTGTACAGACAACTCATTTTTAAATAATAAAATCATCCAAGCACTTTACCTATTACTAATTATTAATTTTGTTTATTTATTATTAAATTGGATAGCTTATTAATATTTACTTTTTTCAGGTCTCGGTAAGGCGTTTGTAAGTCCTCTTCATTATCATCCAAAATTAGTTGATATTGTAAAAAATAAATTCGGAGTAGAGAGTGCTTCTTCTCCGGGATTCAAGTTAGCTTACGTGAGTTCTATGAAATGATTACAAAATTAATCAGTTATGAATATACTATTGTATCTTTGATAGGGTTTGAGAATTTGAGCAGCAGAACGCATTATATTGTTTGTGTATAAATTTTACCTATACAATTTTGCTACAATGAATTTCTTATAATTTTTTCGTGATTCTAGAAAAATCATTGTAGAAAATGATTATAAGACTCAGTATAGAAATAAACAATGTTGAAATATTGAAAGAAGCGATGCGAAAAATAAGAAATTACAAACGAATGATTGACTTATGTACTTGACGTAAAAAAAGAAAATACGAAGTAGAACCAAATTTCAAAAGACCTCAAAAATTTCAAAGAATGTAAAAGAATTTGGTAGAAAATTAGGATTCTAAATTTTTAATTTCATAAGATTTAACAGATTTGATAGGATTTCCAATTATTTAAAATGATTTACGGAATTTTAAACGATTAATAAAATTTAAATGGTTTTCAAAGAACTTTGTAGGATTTGCAAAGATTGTAGGCTCGATTTTAGGGGTGTCTAGAGAGCATTGGAAAATTAATTTTAAATTTAATAAAATTTCCAGAGATTCCTTGCAAATCCAAAGCTTTTGAGGTATTTCCAGGTATTTCACAAGATTTGAAGAATCTTTTTTTTTATCTCTCAAGGCCTAAAAGATTGCTGGGTATTTGAACAGATTTTAAAGATAATTTGAATGAATATGTTGCATTTAATTTATATTTCAGCGATTTTTAGTGATTTCTAATTATTTTGATGGATTTTATGATCTTCAAATAAAACATTTCGAGGAATTTTTAAGGATTCTAAAGTATTTAAAAAATTTGAAAAGTTTTGAAAGAAATGTATAGGATTTCCAAATATTTGAAAGAATTTCATAGGATTCAAAGGATTATATTGAATTTACAAGGATTTCAAGGGATTTGAAAGGGATTTAGGGATTCCAAAGGATTTATCAAATTTAAAGAAATTCTAAAGAATTTTATAAGACTTCCAATGATTTAAAGGAATTTTACAAGATTTATAGGATTTTATTAAATCTCCATCGATTTTAAAGGATTTGAAAGGTTTTAAGTGTTTGAACGGTGTTTTAGGGATCTTAAATAAATAGGTTGAAATTATTTTAAATATTCAAGGGCTTCCAAATGATTTCTACTTATTTTAATGGATTTTTGCGATTTCCAAAGGAAATTTTTTAAATTATTTTAAAGGATTCCATAGGATTTCCATATATTAAAACCGTTTCGAGAGATTGTAAATAATTTCTACAAGTGCATTTTTATGACTTCCAAAGGAAATATATTACTATGGATTTAAAGGGATTCCAAAGGATTTAAAAAACTTGAAGAGATTTTAAAGGACTTTGATAGATTTGAAGGAATTTCACAAGATTTAAAGGATTTTATTTAAACTCTAGGGATATAAAGGGATTTGAAAGTTTTTCAGGAGTTTGAACGACTTTTAAGATATCTTCAATAAATGAGTTGTAATTATTTTAATATTCAAGGGCTTTTAAATGATTTGTAGGTACCTACTTGGTGGATTTTTAAGATTTCTAAAGGAAACATTTCGAAGGATTTTAAGGGATTCCAAAGGATTTAAAAATTTTCAAATCATTTGAAAGAATTTTTAATAGTATCAATTATTTAAGTGAATTTTTATGTTTTGCAAAGGAAATATATACAGGGATTTCAAGGGATTCCAAAGGGTTTCAAGATATTCAAACCATTCCGAAGGATTTAAAATAATTTTTGCATATTTAAGTGGATTTATATTACTTTTAAAGGAAATATTCCTAGAGATTTTCAGGAATTCCAAAGGATTCAAAAAATTTGAAGAGATTTTAAAGGGGCTTGTAGGATTTTAAAGGATTTGAAGAAATTTTAGAAGATGTAAAGGATTTTATTGAATTTCGAATAATTTTAAAGGATTTCAAAGATTTCTAGGGGTTACTTTGGTGGATTCTTAATATTTCCAAAGGAAAAATTCAAAGTATTTGAGGGAATTCCAAAGGATTTCATGGTATTCAAACAATTTCGAAGGATTTTTAATCACTTCCACCTTTTTTGGTGGATTTTTATGTCTTTTAAAGGAAAAATTTCTAGAGATTTTGAGGAATTCCAAAGGATTTAACAAATTCGAAGAAATTTAAAAGAAATTTGTAGGATTTTCAAAGATTTGAAGGAATCTTACAAGGTTCATAGAATTTTATTGAATCTTCAAACATTTTAGAGGATTTGAAAGATTTCTAAGGGTTTGAACGGGTTTCTAGGGATCTTAAATAAATAGGTTGAAATTATTTTAAATATTCAAGGGCTTTCAAATGATTTCTACTTATTTTAATGGATTTCTATGGTTTCCAAAGGAAAATTTTAAAATTATTTTAAGGGATTCCAAAAGATTTCAATATATTCAAACCGTTTCAAGGGATTTTAAATAATATCTACATATTTAAGTAGATTTTTATTACTTTCAAAGCAAATTTCTTTGGATTTTAAGGGATTATAAAGGATTTAAAAAAACTTGAAAAGATTTTAAAGGATTTTTAAAGATTTGAAGGAATTTCACAGGGATTTTATTTAATCTTCAACGATATAAAGGGATTTAAAAGTTTTTCAGGAGTTTGAACGGCTTTTAAGAGATCTTCAATAAATGATTTGAAATCACTTTAAATATTCAAGGACTTTCAAATGATTTCCACATATTTGAATGAATTTTTAAGATTTGCAAATGATCCCTTGAGAATTATAAAGGATTTGAAGATATTTAATCAATTCCATCGGACTTAAATGATATTTGTAGGGTTTCCAAAGATGTCAATGGATTTATAAAGAACTTTGGAAAATGATTTGATGTTAAATAAATTTGAAGGAATTCTTACGGATTCCAAAAGTTTCCAGGGATTTTGAGGCATTTTGATGAGTTTCAGAATATTTGAAGGATTTTCTAAAATATCCAAGGATCTAAAAGATATATAGGGATTTTAATGGGGGTTTTAGGGAGCTGTAAAGAACAATTTTAATATGATTTTCTATTCAAAGGATTTTAATGAATTTCGTAGAATTTCCAAATATTTTAATGTATTTCTAGAGAACTTTGGAAAATAAATTCAGTTAAATGAAAATTCAAGGGATTCTTAGCGAATTCCATTATTTAATGGGGTTTTATAGGATGTTCATGAATTTCTAGAAAACTCTAGGGAATATAGTAAACCGTATTTCAAGGGATATCTACGGATTTCAGCGATTTTAAGGAATTTGAAGGAATTAATAAAATTCAAAAGGATTTTAAGTTACTTTAAACGATTCGAAATAATTTCAAGGTATTTCTAAATTTCAAGGGATCTCAAAGAATTTTTTTAGAATTTACAGAGATTTCAAGGAATTACAAAGAATGTTTACAATTTTTAATGGATTTTGTAGGACATTAAACTATTCTAAAGATTTGAAGAAATTTTAAATATTTCAAGGGATTTCTAGAGAGCTTTAGGGATTAGATTGAAAAGGATATCTACTGATTTTAACATATTTCAAAATTTGTTAGTATATTTAAACATATCTTGAAAGTTAGCAAGGGATTCCAAGAGATTTTAAAGTTCAAAGTTTGCAATTTCGCATGAAAGTTGCTCTCGTTCCTTTCTTTGATCTCAGTTTTTTTCTATGACACTTCATGTATTTTTGAGGACATATATTTGAGGGCATATATTTTAGTTTTTTTCACAATTTCGGGCCTAATCTTTGATTCATTTTATTCTAAAGGTATCAGGTATTTTTTGGAATTTTACTAATAGAATAAAAATATTTGCAGATTCCCAAAGACGCTTCTTTGCATTTTGGAACAAACCAAGAAACTGGAAGACCCCTGACTTATCCTTGCGTAACATTGAAAAATGTTTTCGTTTTTCCCGGTTCACCAAATTTCCTCAAGGGATCTTTCGGATCCCTGTGTGAGGTATATTTTAAATCTAGTTACACAGTACTATTTGAACATCAAGAAAAAGGGAAACCAAATATGCTTAACATTTTTATGAATTTCTTTTCAGAAACTTTTTCGCACTACTAGCAAATTTTTTTCGACCCAACTTTATTTAAATGCCCGAGAAGAAGTGTTTGCAAATGCTCTTACATCCGTTTCTAAAGAATTTCCTGACGTAACTTTCGGATCCTACCCTGATTTTTCACATAGGTAGGATTAAAAATAATATTAATATTAATAATATTATTATTAAAAGATATTAAATTTCGATAATGGATTAATATGTAATTAATTTCTTTTCAGTTATTACAAAGCTCGAGTAACAATAGAAAGTGATAATGAATTAGAGGCCCAGAAAGCAAGAGATAAATTTTGTAGTTTAATTCCAAACAATATTTTAGTTGATTACGATCAATCTCCGTTGGAAAATGTTGTACAAAAGTTCGAAAGATTTTTAGACAAACAAAAAGAACGAAGAATCTATGAGGATTGTTTAAATAAAATCGAGTAATTGCTTTTTATTGAATTTTAAAATTACGCGATTACTTTTTTTTAATCTATGTTTTAAATTACAGATCCATTTATCAAGAAGCGGATAAAGTAGCAATATATTTCGATAGAAATGCTGAATCTACTGTTTTAACACATTTAGCGTTTATTGCGAGTAAGCGAATTCAAAGAAATTCAAGCAAAATAGAATTTCTACATTGTAGAAAAAGCAGCATTTCTTCTGCAGAAGAAAAATTTATTAAGCAAACAGTAGAAACGTGAGTTTATTGAAATACTTATCTAAAGAAAGATACATAATATGTAAAGGTTTTTAATTTATATTTTTTACGTATTTATAAATATATACAAAGCGATTTATTTTATTATCAAATGTTTCATTTGCAGATACGCTGGAAATATAGTTTTTCTGAAAGAATCTCCGCAAGAAGCGATACAAAATTTACCTCTGACAAGACCGGATTTAAATCTAATTTTATTTGGTGCAAAATCAGAAGAGGAGAAAAAAGAAATCTTCAAAGAAAGTGAAGAATTGCCACGTGATATTAAAATTGAGTTTCCATTGATGGGATGGACAAGCACAAACGTCTGGACCTTCCTGAAATCTCTTTCACTTTCATACTGTTCACCTTCTGACAAAAGATAACTTGATACAAATTTGATCGAATGAAATTCATCAACATACCTCCGTATTAGGATTTTATTTCTAATTTATTTCAAGTTATTCAAAAAGAATAAGTGATATACACCTTATGACAAATGATAATTTAATATCAATTTTGTCGAATGAAATTCATCTGCCTACCTCGATATTAGAATTTAATTTTTAATTTGTATTAATTTATTTAGAAAGGGTAAGTGATATTTACCTTATGAAAAAGAGGATTTGATACAAATTTTATCGAATGGGATTTGTATACCTGCCTGCAAATAAGGATTTGATGTTTAATTTATTTTAAGTTATATTAAAAGAATAATTGAGATACATCTCATAAAAAAATTAATACAAATTTTGCGAATGAAAATCATCTACCTACCTCGAAATTAGGATTTAATTTTAAATTTGTTTCAAGTTATTTAAAAAGATCAAAAACATAATTTGATATAAATTTTATCGAATGAAATAAATCTACTTACATCGATTTTTGAATTTAATTTTTAATTTACTTTAAGTTATTTAAAAAGAGTAACTGATAATTCCTATCACCTCTCAAAATTTAAATAATGTAAAAAATATATTTATTAAAAAAAAAGTTTTGTTGTCGAAATGATATTTAACACCCACGAAAACCATTTGCAATTCTATTCTGTGACATTTTGCGTTTTCAGATTCTCGCTGTCCATTCCCCCCCCCCTAGAAAAAAGAATATTAGCGAGGAACCATCCATACAATTGAGGATTTTGAAGAAATGGTTATTAGAATCGTTTTTACCACCCACAAACCCCTTTACAATTTTTTTTCAGGGAATTTTCGGATTCGTAGCCACTTACCCCTTATTTCGACCCCTAATTTGGGGGTTGATTTTATCCTGATAATTTTTTCCTTTATCTGCATTACATTTACAACAATCTAAAAAAAATGGTATTGATATCATGATTTCCCTTTGAGATTCAGCAAAAAGAAAAGAAAAAGGTCATCGATTTTTTAAACATGCTCAACTTCACCCCTTACTTCAACCCCTACAATAAGCAATGTAGGCATTCTTACATATATTTCTTTAATCCACGTAACATGAACTTTATTTTACAAACAAAATTTGTTCAGTTATCTCTATTTTTTCTGGTTATATTAGATTTTAAACCAGAAAAATGCAATTTGATCTATAGTGTGTCTTTAGGGAAGTCTAAAAATAGGCTAACTTTGGCGTCACTCTTTACAAGATCATTTTTAGCATGACTGAGCAAAAATAAAACTTTTTTTGCGTCTTGAATTTTTTTCTTATGACGATTCGTTTGCAATGTACTGCGTTATAAACAAATGATATTTAAAAACAAAATTGCCATATTTGCACAGTCTAACCTCAGAATCTATTGTTTAGAAAAATTTAAAACTTGTACGAGGGCTGTCCCAAAAGTAACCGACCTACCTCGATCTCTCGGCGCTTGATTTATTTTTCGTCATCCGGGGGGTGGCATCCTTCAAAGTATTCCCTATTTGATTGAACAAGACGCTTATATCGATGTTTTCCTTTATTAAAATACTCTTGAAAGTGAGAGTTCGGAATCGCCTTTAGTGCATTCGTCGCATTAGTTTCAACAGTCTCTTTATCATCGAATCGATGTCCCTTAAGCGGTATTTTCAATCGAGGAAACAGCCAAAAGTCGCAGGGAGCTATGTCGGGACTGTATGAAGGCTGGCGGATCTGCGCAACACTGTGTTTCAATGAATACTGCTGCACAAGGTTTGACGCGTGCGCTGGAGCATTGTGGTGATGAAGAAGCCAGTCACCGGTTTCCCAAAGTTGCGATCGTTTTCTCCTGATTGCATCACGCAATCTTTTCAGAACTTCAACATATTACTCTTTGTTGATTGTCTGGCCTGTAGGAGCACATTCGTGATGCACAACGCCCTTATAATCGAAAAAAATAATCAACATTGACTTGATGTTGCTTCGACTTTGACGGGCCGAGGCTCGAATGGAAGCTTCCATTGCGAAGATAGTTGTTTTGTTTTAGAATCATAACCATAAACACATGTTTCATCACCAGTAATAACCTTTTTAAGAAAGTTTTCATCACTATTGATCATTTCCAGATTGTCCTGAGCGATTTCTAATCGAAGGTTTTTTTGTTGGTATGTGGGTAGTTTTGGGAATGGCGACGAACGCAAAAAAGTCCATGTAAACAAATACACGCTGCGCGGGAACTAAGTCGTTTTATCGGTATCTCGGGTTACTGACGAGAAGGTTAGGTGTTGCTGGTGACGTTCGTACCCTCCAGAGGTCGCCTGAGTCTCTCTGCGCGAAGACATGGACGTAGGTCGGATACTTTTGGGACAGCCCTCGTACACTGTCGATATCGAGGACAGATCTGTTGAAGAGCAAAAATAAATCTTCTAATCGAATAAAAACTTCTCTCTGTAAATTGTTATTAAAAAATCGCTATTTTTAAGAGGGAATCATTTAGACTCTTTATTTATTAATAAACAATCATCCAGATCAACCAGTGTCATAATATGACTTCAGATTGTTGCGAAACCTTTATCTAGCAGTAATAACATAATTTCTTGTTCACAATTCCTTTTGCTAAATTGTTTATTGATACAAATATATATTGATATTTATTGATATAAATAATGAACCTCAATAAACAGAATATACTTGAATTTTCTTTACTAAACTTTGACACATGATTAAACTTTTCACAATGTATTTTTTATAAATATGCACTCCCCTAAAAGCCAAAATTTTCAAGTTATTAGCTATCAAATTTTTTTTTATATTGTTAATGTTACAGTAAAAATATGATTATATTGAGTAGCATTTTCGTTATATTCCTTATTGTTTATAACTATAGTAATTACCAAAAACGCTCAATTAAGAAAATCGATTTCGTTTTAAATTTTTTATTAATCTATGGCACAAAATAAAACTTTTCTCCCATGTAATTTATATCGTAAATTTCACCATAAACAATATAATTATCATATAAATAATAAATAAATTATCTTGGCAAGCATTTTCAATGTCTGTCCCTGATTGTTTAAACTATTGCTATTAACAAATATATTATACAAAATACATTCTTTATAAGGCCGTAAATAAATAATGGCTCGTACGAGAAAATATCACGAGAGTAAAATGTTTTATTTTTTGCCATAGATTAATAAAAAATTAAGAAACAATCGATTTTCCTAATTGAGCATTTTGGTTAATAACAATAGTTATAAAAAATAAGGCGCAGGTATCAAAAATGCTACCCAAGATAATTATATTGTTTACGGTAAAATTAAG